>JASDQU010818206.1:31922-42864 GCA_032191745.1 Picea mariana
TACTAGCTCCTTATTTCCCTTCATTGCATAACCTTCTGGTTGCTTCATATACATTTCTTCTTCCAGATCCACATGTAGGAATGTTTCTTTACATATATCTATTCTACTTGAAAATAAAATACAACAACAACAGATAACATAAATATTATAGAGGTTAGCTTGGCAATAAGAGAAAAAATCTCACCAAAATCAATTCCCTCAACCTGGGCATAACCCTTTGCTACTAACCAAGCTTTGTATTTCTCCACTTTTTCTTCTGTATTCAACTTATTTTTAAATACCCATTTGTTGCCAATGGACAATCTTCCAGTCGAAAACTCCACTAGATCCCAAGCCTCATTCTTATCCAAGGCTATTATTTCTTCATCCATGGCCTTTTTCCAGAGATTTCCATCCTCTGAATCCACTGCATCCCTGACAGTTCTAGGATCATCATCATTAATAGACAAAGAAAAATTTGAATGGAAATCATATGGAGTATACCTTTCTGGTAGCCTTCTTTCTCGAACCAATCTCCTCAATACTAGAGTATGAAGATCTTCTTCTTCTGATTTATATTCTTCTATAGAGTTTGATTCATCATCCTTTAAATCAAACTCTATTTTCTCTGGTTCTTCCTTACTTGGTAGGACTTCATGTTTAACAACATCCTTCATTTCTCTAAATACCACATCTCGACTATACACTACCTTCTTAGTTTCTGGGTTCCAAAGCTTATAACCTTTGATCCCATATTTATATACAATAAAGATACACTTTTCAACCTTCTTATCTTGCTTACTCCTATTTTCCTTTAGAACATGAACATATGCATCACATCCAAATACCTTGAGATGTGTGAGAGAATGTTTCTTACTAGTCCATACCCCTTGTGGAGTCTTGTTATCCAACGTTGATGAGGTTGATCTATTGACCAAGTAACATGCAATACCCACTATCTCTGCCTAGAATTATTTCCCTAACCTGGCACCGGTGAGCATGCACCTTGATTTTTCCGTCAACGTCCTATTCATCCTTTCTACAACTCCATTCCATTGAGGTGTATATGGAGTAGTCTTCTTCCTTTCTATACTGCACTTCTTACAGAATTCTTCAAATTCCTTCCCACAAAACTCTTTTCCATTATCTGTTCTCAACACCTTAAATCTTTTCTTTGTTTGATTCTCAACAAGAGACTTAAACTCTTTAAACCTGTCAAAGACTTCAGATTTCTTCCTGAGGAAATATATCCAAGTATTCTTCTAGAAGTCATCTATAAATGAGACATAGTACACAAATTTTCCCAATGATTTGACCGACACAAGTCCAAAAACATCACTATGAACTAGCTATAAAATTCCTTCTTCCCTCGTTGCACTAGAGGGGAATCTTACCCGATTCTTCTTCTCTTATACACAATGTTAACATAAATAAAAATCCAGAGAGAAGTTAGACATACCTTCAACCATACCTTTACCATGTAGTAGTCGAAGACTCTTATCTCCGATATGCCCCAGTCTTTGATGCCACAACATAACCTTTTCTCCAGAGACTGTAGGAGTTATTTCTTCTTCAACTCCAATATCAGTAACAATGGAACTGTTACACCCATCACTAATAGTGTTTCCTTTCATTTTATACAGAGTTCCAAACCAAAATCCCTTCAACAACACCATTGCTCCTCGAACCATCCTGTAGGTTTCCTTTTCAAATATTGTTTTTACCCCTGCATCATCCATTTTGCTTACATAAATCAAATTTATGGCCAAACCTGGGATGTGCAAAACACCAGTCAGTGTTCTAATCCTTCCATATATGAGCCTCAACTTGAATTTTTCTCATCCTATGATTCTGGATGTCGAATCATCACTTAGGAAAACATTACCTCCATCATACCTTTCATATTCACAGAACCACTCCCTGTGGGGAGTCATATGAAAGGATGCACTTGAGTCAACCAACCATGCCTCATGATATGTATGTGTTCTTGAAGAAGCCAAGTACAAATCCCCTCCTTCTTCCTTGGAGGTATTTTATTCCATAGAAGGGGATTCTTCAGATCCCTTCTTTTTCTCAACTTTGGATCTACACTGCTTCTTGTAGTGCCCTTCTTTTCCACATCTCCAACATACCTTTACAAACCTTCTGGGATATTTATATCTACCCTTAGACTTAGATCTCCCACTTGATAACTTATATCTATTTCTTTCATGGGAGCGTCCTCTTGCAAATAATGCATCTATTCTTTGTTCTTCCATATTCTTTCGTCTCATATCCTCCGACAACAAGGATGAGACCACTTCATAAAACTTCAAGGAAGTTTTATTACTACCTATGGCCACAACCAGATTATCCCACAAGCCTGGTAAAGAACACAGTAAACTAATACACTTATCTTCATCTGAAATTTTAATCTCAACAGATACTAACTGACTTACCACAATATTGAAGTCGTTCAAATTCTCTGCCACCGAGTCTCTATCTCTCATCCTCAGGTTATACAATTTATTTCTCAGGAATATTTTATTTACTAGGGACTTACATTGATACAACTTCCCCAACTTATCCCATAAATCCTTGGATGTAGCTTCCTATGAAACATTCAGTAATACTGAATCTGAGAGGCACAGTCAGATTGTTCTCTTCGCCTTCCGATCAAACTTTTTCCAGTCATCTGTTGAAGTTCTTGTAGTTGAAATACCTGGATCTACCGTGATCCACTGATCTCTCTCCACCAACATATCTTCCATATTGATCTTCCACATCTCAAAATTTTTCCCATTAAACGTCTCAATCTCCATTTTCGAATTGCTTGCCATTTCTTTTCACCTAAAAAATCAATACCATAGATCTCCCACTGTAACAAGGCTTATCATAGTCCTGGGCCAAACCCTTGACCACAAAGGCATCCCCCTAAAGCCAACAAATCTCTAATACCAAATGTAGATTTTAACCTTGTACAATTTTTACTGCAAACATATTTTCATTAAAAGATAAAAAAATATACAATGGAAAATACAAACATTACAAAAAGATTTTTCCCCTGGAAACCAAAACTGGGAAAACCAACATATTCAATATTCATTCATAGTAATACATTGTGTTGGTAAAGGGGGAGACCCAAGGTTCAGTTCTAACGACACACCAACAAGCCCTAACTATTAGCCCTTTCGGCAACACCTGCAGAGAAGATGCAGTCTCACCCGAAGTAGCTATAAGGGGTTGTAGGACACAGGTGTCTACAACCAGATGAAATGCAAATTTGATCTAGGGAAACACTATCACACAGATCTAGTGATTCTTTATCTTTCTTAACCCTAATGCGCAAACTATATCTCATATCTAACACAATATTGAATTTATAGTATATCAGAGATCAGAAGGACACAACATCAATCACACACAACAACAGGATATGTGTGGTTCACCCTCTCCCTAGGGATACTTCCATAGAACTGCACTTCTTGATATTATATAAAACATAAATTTCTATCTGAGCTCTTATCTTGCAGATCTCTCTTTCTCTCCCCTCCCTACACACCTAGTTGTTGGGTCGATCTTCACACCTAGGTGAAGATATTACAACACAGACTTCTCTTACCTCACAATACTCCTCTCTCAGCAATAACAACCATCACATATCATACATTATCAACCCCATCCCAGGTCCTCTTGACCCTTATTTATACATTACAATAGATCTCATACATCCTTAACCCGAAACCTAGGTGTCAAAACCCTAAATACTAAAAACCTAGGTCAACTTGACCCACATTTTTAGGGCTTCGACAACCTGTCTTTCCTTCCTTCCCACAAGGTTCTTCGAAGCATATACCGGTGGATTTTTTTGCTTGCTGAGTTGTCCATGATCCACCTTCCTTGATTATCTATCTTCCTCGATCTCCTCATCCAACTACTTTCTCTCTCAGACTTCACTCCGTCTTTTCTTCTTCTTTAACCACTTCGACCCGATCTTAGTCAACCTTCCTTCCGCGTAGTTTGCATTTCGAATTTTTTTCATAATATTCTCTTTCTTCCATAACCAAGGGCCAACAAGCCCCCAACACTCACCTGTGACTCATCCTGAGGCACTCTGATTTGAATCTTTTGTTGTACCTCGACTTCAGACTACGCAGCGCAGCCTGTGATTTCTGCTCTGTTCCTTTACCCTCTATGCAGACTGTCTTTCTTATGTCCGGTACCCAGTATCAACTGCACCTGGTACCTAGACCCTTCTCCTTCTATTTTTACTGAGAGTTGTGAGGCAACTGGTTGTTGTAGTATAATTTCAATTGTCTCCCATTAACCAATCCTTCCTTCCACTCCTCATTCAAAGTCTTCAGTAGTGAAGATCCCCCTTTTGTAACATAAGAAACCTCATATGGCCCCAACCAATGTGTTCTTAACTTCCCTTGATGCTTCATGAACTTGTTATCATATACCAATACCATATCTCCTTGCTTGAATGGTTTCTTCTTGATGTGCCTATCATGGTAGGCCTTTTCTTATTCCTTCTGAACCTGTTGATGAAATCCTGCAATAAATCTGTCTTCTTCTAGTTTGACCAATTATGCGAGCCTCTCTTGAACAGTGGTACTGTCATCCATATCTGTGAATGCTGCAATTCTCAGGATAGGAACTAAGTATTCCATGGGCACTACCGCTTCTATATCATAAACCAACTTAAAGGGAGTCTACATTGTCAGCTTCTTACAAGTCGTTCTATAGGCCCATAACACTGTTGGTACTCTCAAATCCCAGTCATCTCTGTTTACACTACAAATCTTCTTCAGTGTTGTCTCCAAAATCTTGTTGAAAGCCTCAACCGTACCATTCGCCTGTGGGTGGTAAGGGGTGCTCTTCTGGTGATGAAATTCAAATTCCTGAGTCAAGGCTTCAATAGTCTTATTAATATAATGCCTACCTTGATCACTCATTAGGTTATTTGGGCATCCAAACCTCGTTATGATATCGTCAAATATAAATCACACAACTTTATTTGCACTACTGTCCTTAACTGCTCTTTCTTCTGCCCATCTTGTCAAATACTCTGTCGCAGTGACGATGTATCTAGCTCATGTGCTCTTCCCTGGTGGGTTTATAGGTCCCACGAAGTCAATGGCTCATTTACCAAATGACTATAAGGTTAGATGGGTTTCTAACGACATTTCATCTCTTCTGGAAGGTTTCCCATCTCTTTGGCATACATCGCAGGCTCTATAGTATTATTTAGCATCTCTATGTAAAGTGGGCCACCAGAGGCCAGCTCTAAGAATCTTTTGCATTGTTTCTTTTATTTTGTAGTGACCTCCCAAGATGCCTTCATGAGATTCTACTAAAATCAGTGGTCATTTTGCCTCCATAACGCATCTCCTTAGGATCTCATCAGGTCCCATCTTGTATAGTTTTCCGGCTATAAGTGAAAAATATGCAGCGCGTACTCCCAGTTGTTTCTTCTGAATGACTGTGTATACATGAGGTTCCATTCCTGTTGATAGGAACTAGACTATATCGGTGAAGTGATCATCAACCTTCCTTATGGCCANACTAGTAGGTTCCTCTCCATGTTCCAACCTAGAAAAGTGGTCAGGTCCCTTATTCATCCTTCCTGGCTTTACTACAATTTCAAAATCATATTCATGAAATAACAAAAGCCATCTACATATCCTTCCCCCCAACACTGACTTGATTACTAGGTATTTCAATGCAGAGTGATCAATGAACATCTTAAAGTGTCCTCCTAACAAGTAGTGATGAAACTTCTACAGTGCATACACCATGGCTAACCCTTCTCTCTCAGTGGTAGTGTAATTTATCTCAGCTGTAGATAGTTTCCTTCTAGAAAAGGCTAACGAATAGTCAATATATCCTGCTCTCAGTTGTTCTAACACTACTCTTAATGCAATAGAGGATGCATTGACATGCAAATGAAATTCCTTGCTCCAATCTGGGAAAACTAGAATAGGCGTAGTAACCATTTTCTATTTCAGTGTGTCGAAGCTCTACTGACATTCTTCTGTCCATTAAAATTGACAATGTTTCTTCAAAATATTCTCTATAGGTGTTGAAATCTGTGGATATCCCTTAATGAACTTTCTGTAGTATCCAGTATGTCCCAGCGTAGTGCGCAACTGTCTGACTGAAGTAGGAGGGGGTAGATCGACAATAATGGCAATCTTAGACGGATCTACCAAAAACCCATACTTACACACAATATGTCCTAAGAACACTCCAAAGGGTGAAAAGAAAAAGCATTTCTTCAGTTTAAGGGAATCTGACATTGCATGCACTTATCTAACATTAGTCTTAATCATTCAATATGATTTTTAAATAAGCTAAAAACAGTCCAGTCATCAAAATAGGCTTCCAGAAATTTATGTAAAAACTCCTTGAATGCTTCTACCACCATCCTAGAAAATATGGTTGGTGCATTCTTCAATTCAAAAGGCATCACTGTGTATTGGTAGGATCCCCATTTTGTTGCAAATGTGGTCTTGTGGCCATCTTCCTTGGAAATCATGATCTTGTGATAACCTGAAAATCCATCGGTGAAGGAGTATACTTCCTGTCCTCCCACGTTATCTAACAGTTCATCAGTAAACGGTGTAGGGAATGGATCATGTAGACATGCATCATTCATCTTCCTGAGATATACACAGATTTTGATTTCTCATGTCTTCTTATCCTGGATGACCATAGGGCTAATCCACTCTAATTCTTCAACAGGTTGTATGATTCCTACTTCCAACATTTTATCTAATTTAATCTTCACTTTCTCCTTATATTTAGGTTTCAATCTGTAGGGTCTTTGTTTGACTAGCCTTGCATCTGGTTTCAAGGGAATCTTCATCTCTCCCATCGTCCCTTTTATGCCTTTCATATCAGTGAACTTTTTTAGGAACAAGTCTTGATATTCATGCAGTAACTCTGTGATCTTATCAATAGTGGCATCATCCCAGTAATCTCCAACATTAGCAAGATTCAGTGTTTTGTCTGTTCCAATATTAACTTTCTTGATTTTGATTGTCTGTCCAATAAAAGGTAGTTTGACTCTTGGTCCTTCTATGTCTCTATGTCCTTCCATTTCATTGATGTTCACATTCCCAGGATCATCGTCTTCATCGGCATTGATATTGTAACATCCTTGCAATTGTTGAATAGGTGCAGTCCATTCATCCTCTTCTTTCTCCACAGGGAGGCTAGGTGCTTCCTCAAATACTTTTTGTCTTGCAACCTAAAAATCTTGATCTACCAGAGGGTGTTGACTTTCTAATAAAAGTGTAGCTACAAAATTCTAAGTCATACCTTGCCAATCTGCAGTGGTGAGGCGCAGCTCCGCTTGAAGGTACCGGTTGATAGGAGTTGTTTCTAGAGTATTGATGACTTTATGCACCTAGTGCTCTTGAGGAATGCTGCTCCAGGCCTCCTCTCATCCCTGCACATGGTCTTCCGGACAGATTTGACCTATGTACCTAACTTCACATCCTTCTACTTGTTCTGAAAATCATGCTTTCATCAAAGTGCGACATTGCATCCATTTCACGATGTTCCATTTATGTGTTCCCCACCATCTTGATGGAGTAGCATTCAAAGCCTCATCTAGTGCCAACAGTGTCTGTTATACTAGTATAGTTTCTTCAAATTCTAGTAAGAAAGTTTCTAAGTGATTCAAACCATCAAATGTCGGTAAATTACTTACTATTGGGTCGATCCAGCAAACTTATATGGTCAGTCTAGCACATTAGTCCACAGAGACTTCATACATCTTGTTCTTCTAGTTATCCAGTGCTTCTTCTGATTCTGATGAACATGCGTTATCACTTCACCAACTTAAATTTCCATATGTTGTAGGATTAATGTAATCTTTTTGTCTTGTTTTCAATTTGTATATATTATCCAACTCATATGCGTAGTCTTCTTCTCTGATAGGTTCTGTGTATCTTCGACCTTCATCAGGATCCAAAGGTGCAATGACCCTAAGTCCATTACCTTCAAATGTCATTCTTCTTTTCTTCAAGTCAACAACAATAGAATTGTTGAAAGCCCAATCAATTCCTAACAGCGCGGGATAAGGACAACTATCATCGACTATCTCAATCACCTCGAAGTCCACAAATGTTCTGACCCCATCGATGTCCATAGGGACATGTTTTAGTCTTCCGAAGGGGCTCACAGCCTACTGATTGAACATCCTAAGCTTGATGGGGCAATATATCAACTTAGGTTTTCCCATCAGTTCCCAGGTCTACTTCATCATGACATTGACCTCTGACCCTAAGTCGAGGACCACATAATCTATATCATAATCTCTGATCTGAGCATTCATATGTAGCTCCTTATTTTTCCTTCTCTTTTTGGATAGTTGATGTACTTCTCTAATCAGTAAGGGATCTACCTTTCCTAGATCATACTGTCTAACCAAGTTTTGTAGCTCTTGTACAATGCTCTCATCCTGTATCAGATTAATGCAAGTGCATAAGAATTCCATGAGCTTACTTACCTCTTTTCCTTCTCTGGGTGAATCAAAATGATCAAATGCCAGAGGCATTCCACACTCTCTTACTTTTGGTCGAGCCTTTGATGAAGAATCCTGATCTCTCTCGAATTATTTTTTTTCTTCCTCAAATGTTTGTTTCTCTTTCTTTGCATCAAAATCTTGTGTCTTCTCTATAGATTTTATGACTCCTGATTGTTATGTAGTCTTCCTTGGAGTCACCATGTCTTCTCCTGTAGCAACACCTCCTCTAGTGATAACAATGACTCTTGGATATTCTCCGCGAGGTTCTACTGTGATTAGTTGTACTTGTTGATTTCCTCCTCATCTTTCCTTAAGTTTGGATAACAGCGTAGGGAAATCTTCTATGACATGTTCAAATGAGTTGCAGTAACTGCAAGTGGTACAAGGGTTCTCACATTCCCTTTCCAAATGACTTGGTTGTGCGCAATTATAAAAAAAGATCTGGCCTTGACCTCGACCCATATCTTCTCCTCCTTCTCAGCCTATGAATCCACCATGAGGGTTGAAGTTTCCTCTTCCAGGGGAATTATACTACGTAGTGTTCCCTTCTTGTTGTACTTCACCTTGAATTTTGTAGATATCCCTTGATATTTCATGCAAGAGGTCGTAAGATCTACAATGCTTCTCATCATGACCCACAAATTTACAGAATGTGCAGTAGAGATTCATAGGTGTTTGAATATACTTTTGCATGTAATAGCATTCTCCAGGGAGATGTCTATTTCTGCATACCTCGCACCAAGGTAGAGTAACTTGCTTCAAAGGGCTCAGAGCTCCAGAAGCCAAGTATCCATGAAACATGGGACAGTTCTCCTTATTGTGACCTTCTGATTTGCATCTGATACACCAAATGTCTTCTCTCTTATATTTTCCCTTATAGTTTTTCATATCTTTGACCTGCAGTGATAATATAGTTAGCTGACTCACGATTTGACTAATACCTGATCTGGATTCTACCATAGGGGTTGATTCTAGTTTCATGGTGATCTCCAATGCCCCAGCCTGCGAAGCAATCTTCTGTTGCATCAGAGGGACTCTGATGTGTGGTAGGAGGGAAACAATGAACCATTCCTTGTTCTGCTCATATGGGATCTAAAAATTCAAATGACTTGTCAAGGTCTTAAACCTCTAATCAAACTCCCAAACAGGTTCATCTACTTTCTTCTTGATTTCTTTCAACTTTGTGATGCACTGGGATTCTTGAATTCAACAATCAGCGCAGTCTTAATCTTTTTCAGCGATTTTGGCTGGACAACTCCTTGGACAAACTTCATGTACTATCTCAGTGCACGGTATCTTAGGGTAGTACTAAACTGAGCTCGTTTAACAACTTCATTGGTGACATTATTAATACTACATACATCTTCACATAGAAACCAGTGTTGATCAGTATCTTCAGATCCATCTCCTCTAAAGGTGGGTAACCTCATCTCATCTTCCATAGATCTTCCTAGGGTTCCTGACTAAGTGTGCAGTGAACCACTTGTACCAGTGCTCTGAGTGCTCTGATAACTTAGGTTACTCTGGTTACTTAATGCTATTAAAACAACATGAGCCGTAATAATACTTACTTCAACAGTTTGTGCAGTCCCTGAAGTTTCTGACTCTTCTCAACAAGGTTCTTCAATATTCCCTTCTTCTTCCCTAGCGGACTCCAAATGTTCCTCGCTCAATAACTCTTCTTCTCCTCCACTGTAGAACCCTTCTTCCTATGTTGGTTCATTATTCTACTCAAACAAGTCCACCAAAGGGACTTCTCTAAATATTCTACCACTGTGCATGTGTTCAACCTCTGTGTCGTTGTCACTATCTGAATTCTTGAACAATAGCTCTCAGTCTAGACCACTATTGTACCTTCAATATGCTCTTCTCATGCAGTAACATCTTGATCTTCAACTTCAAAAATTGTAAAAATTTTCCTTTCGGCCCCTTAAAGAAATATCTCTCTTCTTGGATACATGACTCTACTCTGTCAATACCAAACTCGATGATATACCCTCTAATGGTACTATCAAACCAATGATCTACTTCTCTTGATACGACGTTATCAACTCTCTTGACCTTCTTGATCAGTGTCGAAATCCAAACCATAGGTGTTCTAGATATGATCTCAAACTGGGTATCTGCTAATCTAGCCAACCACTCGTATAACTCCTTGTGAATCTCTCCAAAGAAAATCTTGTGTATATCAGTAAATATATACCTTCCCAAACAATCTTCTGTGCTAATATTAGGGTTCTTATTCTGAGCTTCTGTGAAGTCCTTCTCTTGTTCTTCTATCCACTTTTGAATCTTTGTATTCGATGGAAACCACCTTGACATTCCCTCAAGAAGATCTCAGTCTCGGCAACAAAACCATTTGTTGGTGCAGGGGCAGACACGGGGTTCAGTTTTAACAGCACACCAACAAGCCCTAACTACTGGCCCTTTCAGAAACACCTGCAA
>JASDQU010818207.1:0-14383 GCA_032191745.1 Picea mariana
TACATAATTGGAATTCAAATCCTAATCCATGTGAATAGGTCAAAGTAATACTGCATTGTTTGTCTATGTGTTTGAAAAAATTGTAACCATCTTAGCATGATATTGGTTGAGTATCTTAGAAGGTAGAAATGCCATTAGAATGCCAATTCTATATTGAGTCTGTCACCAATATTGTAACATCCCCGTCCATCCATGTCGGGCCACACTACGCTAGATAAATATTTCATTCTCTCTGCGGAACATACTGTAACATACACAAAATCCAACTGAGCTATGCCACAATTTTTTTTCAAAATGCATGCAATTAAAATATATACACACAGAACTCTAGTCTCTTGCGGAAACATATATATAAAAMRTAAACAACCAAATACATATGTAAATGCATGGATTCACAGTGAAATAAAAGTAAACATATGCATGCAGCATATACAGGAAATACCCATAAAAATAAATACAGTTATAACCGCACATATGATAACTCATAAAAATAAGCACGTAAATAACAATGCAACATGTAAATTTATCACACAATTGGCAGTTATCTTGGTAAGAATGTTACCAAATGTGTGCAGACCTTCCACAAACCTCCCAGCCTTAGACCACATTGTTCATCACTCTCAACAGTGAGTCACCCCCGAGCTGGGACTAAACTCCACCCGGGTAAAGGGATTCCTAACGAGGATAAAGCCTCATAGACAATAGGAAAGACTTTGTCTTAGGTGCCAACTCAAACTAACAACCTACAGTCCCTCATTACCCACATGCATGTCCCACCCAAGAAGTGTTCCCCTTTTCTTCTCAATAGTCCTTCGGTTGCCCCACTTCCTTTCTAGGCTTCACCAATAGGCTGGACAGGAAGTCTCAGAGCACTGTAACTACAGTTTAGCACCTTCACGAAATCAATTTCCAACAATTCTCTCACCGAGAGAATTTCTCACGGACAAACCGCCTCTTCAATATCCCATGGGCCTGACAAGCCGCTTCTTCAGTCGAGCTCCCAAGCTAACCATCTACACAAACAGGGAATGGCTATGGATATAGGCTCATGTACAGTCATGAAGATATGAAAGATAGCTCAATGGGTGTGTGTATGCTCATGGATGATTGACTGGATGACTGAATGATGAAAGGAATGATGGGAAGAATGATGGAAAAGATGGGAAAATGAACTAAGTCCCAACAATATGTATGCATGTCCCCAACTTGACACTTTCCATGTTGGGAGCTACTTTGGCCTACTTATCCCGAACTTTATAACTTAGGATAAAATAATTATCCATACTTTATGATTTAAGAAATATTAATATAATATTCCTTTTTGGCTTAAGCTCCCTAGCTTAGCCCATTTTCCTTAACTTTTAGGCCCCTCCCTTTCCCTAACTAGTGGAATTTAGTCCCCCATCTATTTTATCGTGGTTGGTATGTGCACAGTGATGTATTTTATATTAATTATGAGAGATATACAAAAATAGGTGCACTGGCCTTTAACATCTAGGCTCTTTGTGCTAATCAAAACATAAGCATCCTAGCTTATAATAACTGGCTCACTAGCCTATAAAACGCAACATATATGTAAATTCTAACCCTGTACAATATCTACTACAAACAAATATTCAGTAAAGGAACAGAAAAGATACAATGGCAAATACAAACATTTCACAGAGTTTTTTCCCCTGGAAACCCAAAATGGGAAAACCAACATATTCTATATTATTCATCATGTTACAATGTTTACAATACAAAATACATATAGGAGCCAGCGGCATCCAAAACCCTAACCCAATGACCTGGATTAGTCCAAAACCCTAATTCCTTAACCGAAAATAGAAAACCATCGGCAAAGAAACCATGTGCCGAAAAACCACCTAAATATAATGCGGTCCCGATGCGGTCCTAGACACTACTACTCATGCAAAGAATATAACACATACCCAACAATATACGAAAAAGGCTCCCGGGCCTCAATATCGTGTACACTCAAGTTGTTGCGCGTGGTATCCAAGAATTTGCACACTTCATCATTTTATTGCGCAGTACAAGTACACACTATGCCATGAAATGTGCATACAAAATGATATCAAACAACTCACCAACTTATGTACATTTTCATTTACATTACAATTGGGTTCAACCTAGGGATATTACAAATGCCATTAGAATTCCATTATAATGACAATGTAGAATGCCAATTCTATATTGAGGCTATCACCAAACTTGTTGTCTTCACTTCTGTCTTATATCTTTTCTGAGTTATTTGACGCAAGGTTCATGTCTATTCATGTTTCCAACAAAGCCTCTAAAAATATCTTCCCTCCTGGTAAACCATAAGGCAATGCAGCGCACAGGGTGCACTGCGTCGTCTCACCCGAGATAGTCTTAATGGGTGGCTGTAATACTCATGTGTTTACAACCTAGGATTGAGTCAGAGATCTGATAATTGTGTAATGAGAGTGTTATTGTAACTTATTAATGTAGTACACTGTTATTACAATTTATGAAGAAAATATAATGACTCATTCCTTTAGCGCATCTATATTTACCAAGACCATAAAGAAATACATGCATTCAATCACACAACATAGATGTTACCATGGTTCACCCCCTCCTGGGCTATGTCCACAAAGATTTGGCTCTCAGCTCTTTTATTATTGCCATTCTGTCATTACAGTGCTGTGCACTTTACAATTCTCCTCTATCGGGTTGAGATCTGTTATGAGGCATACTAGATTACACCAGGCTCTTCAACTTGCAATCTAAACCTAAATATATACCCTCCCCTCACCTCTCTAGATCAACAACTTACAAAAGTAGGTCACACATCAAAATATTACATATAATTTGGCTCTCTATAATACCGACTAGTCTCCAACCTCTCTATCTCCTACAACTTGACTCGGTATCTATATTTATATAATTCTAGCTCTTTATCCATTACAATCCATTATAAAAACCCTAACCCTACCGTTGTTAGGTATTCCATGCATGCGCGCGTGCTTATTTTCCTTCCAGCTATCGCTTTCCTTGTGCATGCCTTCTTTCCCAAACTTGCCTTTCTTTCCACCTTGGCCTGCTTCCAACAGGCCCCCAGCACTGACATGTGTCTCATCCGAAGCCAACTAACCATTTTGCACTTCTTTGATGTCCCTGGTGATCGCCTAGAACTTTTCCTTGAGCTCCACTGCTTGTGTTTGTGCCTCCACAGTCTTCTCCTTGAGTGTGTCTACCATCTCGACTACAATTTCATCACTGATTAATCCTGCGCACTCTGATTGGGTCTCTGTTATATGTGTGTTTTCTTCCTCTTCATGTGCAATGAATTCTTCCACTCACTCTTGAAGAGGTTCCCTTTGATCCTCGTGTTCCTTCTTATGTGTTTGCATAGTGGTGAGTTCTGCCTACAATTTCTTCATATCCTACGCCCCTTTGACGCGCTCTGTGATAGGCATTGTCTTCTACCTCTGATTGAGGTCTTGGATAGCTGCGCTTATCCTTTCTTATTCCTTTTCCCACATTTGGACTTGCTGATCTTCTTCTAACTTTGTCCACAGTTGTGTTGCTTCCTCAAACAAGTTGGTTGTTGCACAAACCTATTGATCTATCCTCTGCAGCTGCTCTATTGCCTCCCGCTTTCTTTGCTGCCTTACTTCTGGTGGAGTGGTAGGGTTAAGCTATTCACGAAGATTCTCGATCTCCTTTTGATATTGATATATTTCCTATGCAATATGATCAATCTTTTCTACTGTTGTGAGTACGTCCCTCTGCGTGGTCATTGGAATCTTTGCATAACCTACTGCCACTTTCTGCTCCAATACAGTGATGCGCTCCCTTTCCTCTTGGGTCTCGAACTTAGATTGCTCACATATTATTTCCAATGCATCCCGCTTCTTCATTTCCTGCTTCAATTCGACTAAGTCTGTGCGTGCACGAGACTATACCTCTTGGGTAATGCTAAACTGCAATTTGTGGAGAGCCTTGGATGGTATCCACGACAATACAAGTTGGATTTGGGCTATGTCCTTCAGGGGTGTCTGCCCCACGATCTTGTCCATGCGCAACATACTAGGTGTAATGTGAATGTTGCACTCAGTTGCGGTATTATGTGGACTGTATCGCACTCACCTTCTTCCAGTCCTTCTCCTGCCTGTGATGTTGATGTCCTTGTTCCTACGTTTTTACCTGCTATATGTGCTTCCATGATCTGTTTGAGGAATTGTCGCATGTCTTCCAACTCCTCCTGAATCTTGTCCCTATGGTGCGCATCATTGTCAAAATCCTTAGATATACAATCCTGAACCCTTCGGGCTAACAACTCTACATCATCCTCCATGATTGTGTAATCTGGGGGTGTTCTCCGTGCCTTAATTTTCTTGCACGTGCCTCTCGTCTAAGTGGCTGGACACTTATTTAGGCCTGGTTCTTGTGGGTTGGGGCTTGGTGTAGTACCCTGCGCTTCCTAGGCCTGTTTATGCTCCACTTGAGTCGACTGCGTAGTATTATGTTTTCCCTTCTGGGTCCCTATCTTAGCTGTCCCTTCATTTGTATGATTTTTTTTTGTCTTGCACGTCCCCCATTTCTTGGGCACTGGGACTTCTTGGGGTTGTGTTTCTTCTTTCTCAATGTCCTCTTCTTCTATCTTTGAGGGTATTTCTTGTGTGAGGGATGGAATCTTCTAGTCTTCTTCCCAATATTTGATAGCCATGTTGATTTCACCCTCTGTGATACAATAGCGCATTTGTAGCCACTACTTATTGGGGTCCTTCCATGCCTATATCCATGTCACATGTCATGTGGCCTTGAAGTTGGTGATGTCCCGATACTGTGTGATAGCTTGTGGTGTTATTCTCCACATGTTGGAGATGGATTCCTACATGTCGTGAAGATATCCTTCAAATACAACTGCGTTCATCTTCTTGTGCTTGGCATCTGGCATGGTGCCAAGTGATAAATACCTTGATCCACAATTTGACTTGGGTCTAGTGCCAAAGAATGTGTAACTCAGTTCCTTCCACCCCATGATAGTTATCAACATGCGTAGACATGAGTAGTGGAATTAAGCTCCTAGATCATGCACATCCTTGTAGTCATCCATAAAAAAATTCAATAGGTAGGGTGCCCAAATAATTGATGTTCCCTCAGTGCACTGAGCTGCAACTGCGATGACCCCAGCTGAAACTTCCTCCATGCGACACATTCTCGGTAGTTTGTGGGCCAAGATTTTTGCAGCCATTTGTGTTGCAACATCATTGATTCTCTTGATTATGATTCCTTGTGTCCCCCTATCAGTATCATATTTCTTCTTCATCTCCTCTACAAGTTCTTTATCCTTTGTCTTGTCCTCGATAAATTGCACAGGATCCATGCCCCGGGATGGAAACCCTGTGATGTGTGCAATAAGCTCTATGTCTATCAAGAAGAGCTTGTCCAACCAAATGTCCTCGCCATGTGTGACTACCAACAATTGTTTGACACAACTTCTTGCATACTATCCTCTTGCAAAGTGTGGTAGATATAGAAGACCCAAAATCCACGTTTTCTCTAATCCTGTTGCCCATTAGAGTGGTTGATCAATCGGTTCCCCCACCGCATTCACTCCCATAGTTTATAAGTATACTTTCTTGGAGAATTATGGAAACTTATCTATGTCTTATACATCATGGTCTAAGTATTTGAGGTTCTCGATATGACCCAACAAGTCTGGTTTCACATGTACCCCATCTGGTATGTGTGGAAAAACGAGGGATGCGATGGGTTGCTTGTGAGGTGACCTAGGGAGTTGTTTCTTGTCTCTCTTCGGTGGTGGCTAGCTCGAGGTTCCAATGGCCATCGTTTGAACTTTGAAATACCATTCTGGCCAACCCATGACATCCTCTATTGTTCCTTCTGGTGGGTGGTCTGACACATTTGTTTGAGATTCATCTGGCTCGACTGCTTCTTTATGATTCGTCGTCGCTCCATTGACTCTCGAAGTTGCTTCGGTGTTCTTTGTTTGTGCCTCCTCCAAGGTTTTCACATCCTGGTTCAGTTTCTCTTGTGCCTCTATTCGGATATCTACAATTATGCTCTCCAGTATTGGTTGTTGAGTTTCTTCCACCACGGGTGTGGGGTTCACCAGTGTTGTATCTAGTGATGGGATTTCGTCAACGACCTATGGCGGTTGTTGTTCGCCTTCCTATGATTGTGCCTGTGCCCTGGTTCTAATTTTGGAGTGTCATGCTGTAATATCCCCAAAAATAAATTATTATTAAAGTCTGTATGCACTTAGCAATTTATTTCCATTTTTGGAAAATTCAATTTTTTTAAATTATTGCTATTTATGGAAATTCCAAATTTGGAATCTGGCTAATTGTAATTAATTATTGTGACTGCTGGGAAAATATCTGATTCTCCCAACCAAATCTTTGACTATGACACTTGTAAGAGACAAATATTTTTTATATTAATTGTTGATGGACAAATGGAACAACCATTGAAATCAGCTGACCATGACTCCATGAGTAGGGAACAGGCTTGAACTACCTCAGGGATGAATTTTACAAGTGGAAAATGAGGAATTTGGCCATTGGCAGCCCCTAAAAATCAGGGATTTGTAAAGCTACGAAAATTCCCCAAGGGGGAAAAGACCTAGGCACAAGATGCTTTTGCATATAGAGCATATGGGAGGAGGCAAGATGTTGCCGAGTATAGTGGGAAAAGGATATCACTTGTTTTTATGAGCACTGTTTCTGAGTGTGAGGCAAGGATAATTTCTAATTTGAAGAGGACTATAGAAAAGAAGTATTTTTGGAGTTCTCCCTCATGGATTCATGGTCAGGCTAGGGGGTCAACGAAGAAAGTAGATTGGTTATTATGTTCTATGGTTGGGTGGAACTTGGTTGTTCCATTTGTTGTCCCAACGCTTTGTTCAGTTATGTACATCTACTTATTTCTCATTGAATTGTTTTATTGGTTAATGGCTGGTAGAATGAAACAAATTGTAGAATAAGCTTTCTTTTATAGTTTGAATTTATCCAGTGAGTAGGGATAAGAAAACTATTGTGTGTAATAGTTGTTGATGTATGTGTAAAGTTTTATTATTCAAGTGATGTACCCTCTGAATCCGCAATAGGAAAACAAATATCAGTTCGATTATGTTGTTGATATTAGAAATATTTGGTATATGTATGAATGTAGACTCAAGTATAAACCTGCATAAGGATTTATTACTGTTACACATTATTTTCATCATCCCTATGATCGTTAATGATATAAACCTATTTGTTGCCTTCAGTAGGGTCAGTGGCCTGAATTCCCAAATAAATAAGGGAGAAGAACTTTCCCTTAGAGAAGAAGTTGTATTTTCCTTTGTAAAAACCCTATTAAAGAGGATTTTCGCAAGCTTCACTATAGCCAGTGTGAGGAAATTCCTGGTTTCTGCAAGCTGCACTATAGCCATGGTGAGGAAATTCCTGGTTCTCGCAGGATGCACTATAGCCAGGGTGAGGAAATTCTTGGTTTCCGTAGGCTGCATTATAGCGAGGGTGAGGAAATTCCTGGTTTCCATAGGTTGCTCTATAGCTAGGGTGCGAAAATTCCTGTATGTGGGAAAAAAAGCATCTTCTCGATGTTTCTAGAAGGAGAATCTTTTATGGTGAGGTGGCCTTCGAATGGTTTGGATCTTACTCTCTTTCATGATTTAGTGGGATCATCCTAACCTCCTCACCTTATCCTCTTCATCTTATAAAAGGAGAGGAGCTCTCATGGAGAGAGTTGGCTTTGGAGATTGGCTTGTTATTGAGTTTTGTAGCTTTTATATTGGCTTTGAGATTTTATTTGTCAAGATAGATTGTGAGTAGCTATCAAATATATGGTCTCACAATCCTTGGAGCAAGAAGTGTGTGGGAAGCAAGGAACTATTGGGAGGAACCTTATGACATCAAGGCATCTAGTTGTAATCTCTCCTCCTATTATTTAATATAATACAGTGGTATGCTTCTTTCCCATAGAATTATCTTTAATTTATTGCATAATTCCTTGATCATATGCATAGGTTGTCATTGAATATACTTATACTACTTTCACTTTGGTTGGTTTGTATCTGGTTGCAAGATCAGTATCACAAGAGCACCGGAACGAAACAAGAACAACAAAGACATAAGGAAGCGACACTTAAAGGTATGTCTCTCATCTTTTGTTTGGTAGTAGATTTGATTATTAGAGCCTAGGGAAAGCACCATGTTTTGTCTTGTTTTGTTCTAGATATAGGTGGATCTAGGGAGATTATTTTATGTCTGTATTTACCGACTTATCCTTTAACAATTACAGTTTGCTACAGGTCGAATATCCGAAGTACAGATCTACAGGAATGCATGTATGTGTTTTACATGTTGAAATAAGTCTAACAGAACATAAGTATCACCATGATAAGCATAATCCTATACCATATATATATATATATATATATATATATATATATATATATATATATAAACAAAGTTTTGGAATAGATACTAGAATA
Organism: Picea mariana; assembly: GCA_032191745.1. Lineage (NCBI taxonomy): Eukaryota > Viridiplantae > Streptophyta > Pinopsida > Pinales > Pinaceae > Picea > Picea mariana. The sequence goes on from JASDQU010818207.1 coordinate 8,498, forward strand.
GTAAAATGCATATATACATATATGTTGTTTCCTATATAGAGATTCAGAACTACACATACATCTAATACACAAAAATATTTAGATATTGGATCACATGATATTTCAGCTAAGCTTATATTGATAGGAATGCGCTAAAGGCATAAATTTGCAGTTCTACATACCACAGTGAAACCAATAAACGAAGCCCCAGTGTCATATAACACATATTACAGAGTCTACTCGCCATATAAAATTATTCGTTTGAATTGTAGGAAATTTTGTACATTCTTTCTTCAGCTAATGAACGATCTGTATAGCTAGAGCCTTTTTCTCTATAGTTCTTTTACAACCGAATAACTTGGGAAATAACCCAATACACCTTGAAAACCAAACCTGAGTCCTCCAACAATTAAAATAATTGAAATCGAAACTCGAATACTTTTTGTTGAGCCTGGCGATATCCGATCTGTTGACCGCGAAAGGTCCAAGTCCTGCAAGGGATATCAGGAGTTAGAAAATAGGATTATGAAGAATCAAGGAATTATTAGAAACAAAATTATTTTCGAGAACTAGTAAACAACGAAAATTAAATACGAAAGAGAAAGAAAAATTCAGAAAGAACCCACGAAACATATTATTAAGGAGTCAACACCAGGTCAATACTTAGCTTGAGGTTCGCGTAGGGTGTTTCCTTCTCCATAAATGGTGCTGAGTGAACGATCCATAGCCCGAAGGGGAGGAGTGGACTTTGAAAAGACTGATGGGTACCCTCGCAATGGAAATAGGGGTCCCATCATTAGTCTTGTAACCGAATAGAATAACCAATTGCTCAGAATGTATCAAACGATTAAAAGCTTTATTAGACATGAAACATATATATAGCATAATTGGAACTTTAAAGAATGCACAGCATAAACCATGATCTATAGAGTTACCTGACTCAAATCACAGATAAGATTATGATATTTTTCTTATAATTAACTAAACCTACATTTGAAGTTAAATAAAAACGCAATCATGGACAGGGTTCTGTATAATTAAAGTTATTTTCCCTTGATGTGGATAAAATGAAATGTAACGAGTAGACATCTAAATTCTAGAACAGAGAGTAAGGGTAAATCCTTGAATACATCTGAGACTTTGGAATGATTATACATGATGGAAGCCTTAAATTTGTATCTATGAATGTACAAATACAAATAGGGTAAATAGAGTTAATTTTGTTAAAAAACCCTACACCAACAGTAAGGAAATCCTTACCGTGACCACAGGAACTGGTTTACGACTCCAAAATCTTTAATCCGAGAATACAAAATTCTCACAGTAAGCCGAATGAAAGAGATGATATTTCGAGGACTTAGTACTAAATCAAAAAAATGTATTAAAAATGAAACCCATACCTACAGAGAATACAATAAGTGAACAACCAATTAAAAGTGTGAGTTTAAACAATGAGGATCGAGGTCCTGGTCTTGATGGAAAAACCCTCGTCAATGGTAAAATGGATTATGACAGAATACACAGAGAAATTTGGTATACCGTCTCTCTACAGGATTGCCTTGTGCTGAATTTTAGGGTCACTATAATAGGGTTTAACCACAAGAGTTACAACGATAGGTATGTCGTGGGAAACTCCACCAAAAATATAAGTATAAACATTAAAGAGGCAACCAAGGATGATTGTGGTTTTCAAAACACTAACAAAATCTTATGGGACTATTCTTAAATCCATAAATTGAACCGCCTGTGTAAAATGCTTACCAGTGTAAGAAAAACCTTGAGAAACAAGTAATTACCCTCATGGGAGAGGTAAATGTTGCAAACCACCACATGTTAGAAAATATGTGTTATATCCAAATATTGGATATAAGTACTACAAAAAGATGAGTTTAGCAAAAGGAAGGTCCCTAGCAATCAAACCGTAAAGAAGCTATCACAGAGACAAACCTAAATTAAAACTTATCTTTCATATTATTTTTTCTACAGTTAAATTCAAGCGTTAGAGTTTTAAGAACTTACCCAGTAGTGGAGGAAACTAGACAATCATGTAATGTCGTTCTTGCCTTACGCAAAGAAGGAACCCCCTCTTCGTTGGTAGATATATGCAAAACGGGGTTACAGAGGCTGACGCAAATGATTTTCACGCAAATACTCAAGAGCCAAAAGAGAAATGGAGAATTAGTTACACAAGTACCCTCAGATTGTAGAGTAATGGAGAATGGATGCCTTGGTCCCTCAGGCCATGTGATAGTGGGCACCTGGAAAATCCGTTTTGGTCACAATAACTTAGAATCAGTACTGTTCAGGAAACCTTGTAACTCCCAACTAGAGTATTTAGTGTAATTACGGACAAGTATTAACTGCGCATTGAACTGAGCCACTAAAATTGTTAGTGCTAATCCATGTCATTAAATCGAATGGCTTCCATGATGGACAGTAAGATTAGGATGGTGACTTGTCATGCTAGGTAGGTTTCTAACCCCAGTGTTAATACATGTTTTCAGGTGACCCTGTCGTTGTTCAACTGGTATGTGTAAAACCCGCTAACTACTTTATTGAAAACAATAACAAGAAAACCGATGAGAACGTCCATTACTGTGACAGTTAGTATGTGCATTTCAGTTAGGGTATGGTCGTTGCAAGGAGACCATATGCAACCAAGGGTAAACTCCTTCGGTTAATACACACAACATTGCATTCGTATAAAATCAAATAAAATATGTGTTGCCTAGCATAAATTTATATATAAGAACCTTATGATAATGGGTTTGCATATAATAGGAGAGTTTTAATCATTCATGTTATATATAATTGTAAGGGGTTATAATAAAGAGAAGGAGATGGATTGTATGGGATTGTCATAATGAAGTCTGAAGTACCCCTTCAATTAGATGTAAGGAAGAGAGTACCAGACTTATTTGAATGTGGAACTCTAGTGAAATGTTTTGGTGGGACCCTTAATAAGAGTAAGAACTTTGTAGGCTAGAGTTACTATAGACCTTATGGACATGACTAGTTCATAGTGTTATGAAGAGGCCACACTTTAACTTGTTTTGACAATTGTTAACACATGTTTTGAGTAATAATAATAAGAACGAGTTCATGGAAAGGGTAATCACCTTATTTCATTCGTTGATAATATAAATAAGTACACGTCTCATTCTGATCGTAATGTTGTAATTGTAAACAGATCAAGTATAATGGTGTAAAGGAGTTTTAATGCATGTAGCAAAATAATTTATAGTTGGTAATTTTGGGGTACATTAGACATGTAGTCTGGGTCGACTCTGCTTGTTTTGGTGGTGACATAGTGGTGATTTTCGAGTGTTTGTTGGATTCAATGGTTTCTGTAACCTCTGTGAACTATGCTCTATGCTCTTTATCCACTCTCACTCTTTGTTTATTCTCTAGTCTCGCAATAACATGTTTGATCCCACGTTCATGTTTTGTATAGGCATTGTGTGAATCTTGTTGAAGACGCTAACTTTATGATGGATTCCATGAACCTATGATTCATTCATACTTTCTATTACTTTCCCTCATCATCTCCATTTGGCATGATTAATGTGGTGTCCTGTCGGTCCTTTCTGACATTAAATTCTGCATAACTCCATCGTTTCGTACTACTTTTTTTGTCTTTTCTTTCCCTCTTGTTTCCACTTTTGACCTGGTCGTTGGCCTTGTTCTTGCCAATTTTTTATTCCTAAGTGTGCGTGCTCCTTCTTATTTTGGTGCACTTTTCCTCTGTTGATGCTATTTAAAATTCTGTTGTTTTTTGTTGTTTTTGTTTTAAGTGTGTGATCGACTATCCTTGTAAATATTAAGTCAAATCTCGTTGATAATCCCTTTTAGTTCTGCACCTAATAAGTTTGTCAATTGTACATATCCTCCATCTGTGACGATTTTTACTTTGTATGGTCCTAACCAATGCATTCTGATCTTTCCTGGGAGCTGAAATGATTTGTTCTCATACATCAATACTATATCTGCTTCCTTGAAAGTTTTCTTCTTGATGTGTCTATCATGCCAAGCTTTGTCCCTTGATTTCTGAACTTGTTGGTGGAATCCTGCTAAGATATGATCTTCCTCCATGGCCATTAACTAATTTAGTCTCTCATGTACTATGGCTCATTCTGTCATGCATGTAATTGCTGCAACGGGCAAGCTTGATACTAGAAATTCTAATGGCACCACTGCTTCCTGGCCATATACCAATTTAAATGGTGTTTTCCTTGTTAAATTTTTGCACATAGTCCTGTAGGCCCACAATACTTCTAGTATTTTGAGGCCTCAATCATCCCTGTTGACATTACAGATCTTTTTTAGTGCCTTCTCCAAGATTTTGTTAAATTCCTCTACTGTGCCATTCGCCTACGGGAATATGGTTTACTCTTCTGATGATGGACTTCAAAATATTCAGTCATGGTGTTGATAGTGTTGTTAATGAAGTGTGTTCCTTGGTCACTCATCAAATCTCTTGGGAATCCAAATCGAGTGATTACTTGTTCAAATAAAAAGTGTGTTGTTGTTTCTGCGCTGCAATCCTTCACTGGTGTTGCATACTCCCATATTGTTAGGTATTTTATCGAGATAATAATGTAGCTTGCTCCTGTTATTTTCGTTGGTGGGTTGATCGGTCCGACAAAGTCTATTGCTCATTAATCAATTGCTTGCAATTTTACCTATGGTCCTAGTGGCATCTCGTCCATTCTGTTGGGTTTACCAACCCTTTGACAGATGTCACATCTCTGACAGTACTCCTTCAAGTCTCTGTGAATGGTCGACCACTGTATTTCTATGCACAATACCTTCTGCACAGTATATTTTCTTACGTAATGTCCTCCTTCTGTCCCCTCATGGGCTTCTGTTAACACTCTTGGTCTTTCGTGTTCCAACACATATCTGTGCAAGATGTTTTCTGTGCCAATTTTGTATAAATGGCCCGCGATCAGTTGATAGTCTCTTGCTCTAACTATGAGGTTTTTCTTCTGTGCGGTGTTATATTCCTATGGCGCAATACCTGTGCTCAAGTAGTGAATGATATCTACAAAGTATTCATCAACGATCTAGACTGAAAATAAATGTGCGTCTGGAAAGTTGTCTTCTAAATTTATAGGTTCTTCTCCATTTGTCACCCTTGATAGGTGGTCAGGTCCCACATTCAGTTTTCCTGGCTTGACTATGACTTCAAAGTCAAATTATTGAAACAATAGTAACCATAGACAGATTATCCCTTCCAACACTAGTTTGTTGACTAGGTATTTAAGGGGTGAGTGATTTGTGAACATCTTAAAGTGTTTTCCTAACAAGTAATTTATGAACTTGTGTAGTGCGTAGACCATAGCTAGGCCTTCTCTCTCTGTGGTGTTGTAGTTTTGTTTTGATTCTGATAGCTTTCTACTCGCAAAGGCTATGGGGTGGTATAAACCTCTTGTTCTTGGTTACTCCAAGATAGCTCCTAGTTCTATGGCTGATGTATCTACATGGACATGGAATGTCTTCTCCCAATCTGGAAATACTAGTATTGGCACGGTGACCATATTCTCTTTCACTATGTCTAGACCGTGTTTACACTCGTCGTTCCACTGAAACTTTGTGTCTTTTCTTAACAGTTTTTCAATTGGCACGGTAATCTGCATGTATCCTTTGATGAAATTTATATAGTATCTTCTGTGTCCCAATGTCTCTCTTAGATGATGGACTATTTTTGGTCGTGGTAGGTTAACAATTATTGTAATCTTTGAGGGGTTTACTAGTAAACCTTGTTTGCATATTATATGGCCCAATAGTATCCCAAATGGTGTTCTGAATATGAATCTCTTTATGCTTAATGATATCTAGCACGACCTACATCTTTCTAACATCAGTCGTAAGACCTATACATGGTCTTTCAACAAACTATAGACT
>JASDQU010818207.1:23520-33612 GCA_032191745.1 Picea mariana
TGTAATCTTTGAGGGGTTTACTAGTAAACCTTGTTTGCATATTATATGGCCCAATAGTATCCCAAATGGTGTTCTGAATATGAATCTCTTTATGCTTAATGATATCTAGCACGACCTACATCTTTCTAACATCAGTCGTAAGACCTATACATGGTCTTTCAACAAACTATAGACTGTCCAATCATCCAAGTATACCTATAGAAACTAGTGGATGAATTCTTTAAACGCAATGATGACTACTCTAGAAAATATTGCTGGTGCATTGTTTAGTCCAAACGACATGACTGTGTACTGATAAAACCCCCATTCTGTCACAAAGGTGGTCTTGTATCTGTATTCTTGTGCTATCTTGATCTGGTGATAGCCTAAGAATCCATCAGTGAATGAGTAAGCTTCGTGTCCTCCTACGTTCTCCAACACTTTGTCCATGAAAGGTGTAGGGAATGGGTCATGTAGGTGTGCATATCCATATCCCTCCTTGTTTCTTTTCCTGAACTACCATCGGGCTTATCCATTCAGATTATTCCACTGGTTCTATGATTCTGGCTTTGACCATTTTTTCAATCTCATCTTTGACATTCTGCTTATAGATTGGGTTCAATCTGTATGATCGTTGTATGGTCAGTCTTGCTTAAGCTCTAAGTGGTATATTCATTTCTCCTAGCTCTCCTGCTATACCCTTCATCTATGTAAATGTTGTGGGAAACAGGTCATTGTACTCACGCAGTAACTCTGTTATGCTTTCTATCATTTGTCATCCCAGTAATCTCCGATGTTGGCCATTTTGGGATTCTCAGTTGTCCTAATGTTGACCTTCTTTACCTTGATCAGTGCGATAATAACTTATGATTCTATAGTTGTACCTTCCACTTCTCTTTCACCTTCCGCTTCCTCGATCTGAATATCTCACAGATCATCTTCCTCTAGTGCTTCCTCCTACACATGGTAACATGAAAACACTTCTTTGAATGTATTTTTATTCCGTTGTTGCTCTTCTATTATGAGATCGACTTCTGATTCCTTGATGAATATAACCCCTCTTATATTTTTAAGAACTGTGTTTATGTTGGGGTTCTCATGCTCAAATGAGAAAGTGACTGTAAACTTCTGTTGTAATACCGTCCAGGTTGTAGTTCCTCTACACTGTTCCTGGTCTGTATACCAATTTTTTGGTATGCCCTCTAGAGTGTGTATAAAGTAATGGGGTCATTCCTATGGGGGTTTCAAATTCCACAATGTCTTGCACTTCTCTAAGTGTTTCGTTGGTGCCCCTTTTCCATTGTACTTTTGTTTCTTGTTGTCTTTATGTTCTGCATCGAACCTTATGTGCAATAATCACTTACATTGGTACCAATATGTGATTGTCTCTTTGTGTGCACCCCACCATATTGCAGGTGTGGCCTTGAGTGATATATCAAGTGCTAAGAGTCCTTGTTTCTCTGAAACTTCATCTTCGTGTTGTGAAAAGAATATTTCCAGATCGTTTATCCCATGAAAGTAGGGTGGTTCCCTTATTTCCATGCTTACCCATCTTACTGCGTGGTCTATTCGTGCACATCTTCTCGTGGAAACTCCATATAACCTTTGTTTCCAGTTCTATAAACTAGTATTTGGGTCTGTTGCACATGAAGTAATGCTCCTCCAACTGAGTACCTCGACTGTAGTTGGGTTCACGTAATATTCATCATGTACAGTTTTTTTGTACAACTGGCTGATTTTCTCTAAGTCTAGGCAAGTGGGTTCTACAAACCTTTCCCCTTATGATGGGTCTAATGGCATGATGACCCTATATTCTCCTGACTCAAAAGTCATTTTTCGCATCTTTAGATTGATTATGTCTTGGTTGTCAAATTCCCAATCCAAACCAAGCAACGTTGGATATGGTGTTGTGTCGTCCACTATTTCAATTACTTCAAAATCTTCTTTATTGCACACCCCATCTAGGTCTATTGTCACTCCTTTTAGTCTACCAATTGGTATGACTCTATGTTGGTTTTCTAATTTTAGTTGAACTAGTGAATATCCTAATGTGGGCTCTCCCATACATTGCCATGTTTTATTTGGTAATACATTAACTTCAGATCCTAGATCTAGTATTATTTCTCCCATGTTGAAATCTCTTATGTTGGTATTCAGTCTGAAATCCTTACCTATTCTTCTCCTTGTATGTAGGTGATTGACTATTTTTTGTTCTAGTTTTCCTTCCGTCTCGATGCTACATTTTTCTATTATATTTTTCAATATTTTGATAGATGATGAATCATTTAATATGTTTACACATGATTGCAAAAATCCTTTGATTGTACTTACTTTTCCCATGGTTTGAATTTCATTGGTATGATACAATATTGAAAGCATATCGTACTCCGATGCTTTCTTGATTTGTTGCATAGTTGATGTTGAATCCATGTCTTCCTTTTGAAATTATTTTCTGGCTTGATTAAATATCTCCTTCTCCTTTTGTGCATCGAACTGCTTCCTTGGTTAGGCATTCTTCTTCACCCATCGATGCTGTACTGGTTCTTGTCGAACTTCTTCATTCCCTGTTTTAGCTCCTCCATGGGTAAATATGTTGATGTTTCATACTTCATCCCTCTCCTCGGATGATATCCATTGAACATTCTGATTGTTCTGGTTTCTCTTTTCTTGAATCTTTACTAATAGTGTCAGACATTCTTCTGTATCATGATCTGATGCGTGACAATACATACATGTTGCTAGTGGGAGTGGACATTCCCATGCATAATGTCCTGGTTGTTGACAATTATGACATACTATTGGTCCTCTACCTCGTCCAAAACCTCCTCTTACTCATACTCCTCCTATGTAGCTTGATCGGTCTCCTCTCGGTGCATTATACCGAGCCGCCTGATTGTACTGTGTGGTATTGTACTGAGGTTGTGTTGTGTTGTATTTTGACTATGCAATATTATATGGTTGTTGCATAATATCATACTGTTGTTGCGCAATGTTGTATGGAGCTAGAACTTGTTTAAATTGTGGTGCAACTTGCCCCATCATCATTTCTTCCTACACTCTATATGCATCTGATATCCTCTCTCACATCAACTCCATAGTTCTACAATCTTTTTTGTCGTGGCCCACCATCTTGCAAAAGTTGCAATATGAACTCTTTGGAACTGTCTGTTATTTTTTCATCATTGAGGAGTGGTATGGATCATGACTTGGTTTCTTACATATTTCGCACCATAGTCCTCCTGTTGGTAAATGATTTGGCATTCCTGTTGCCTTATACTGCGCTAATGTTGGACATTTGTTCTTATGGTGTCCTTATGTCCTGCATGTAGTACACCAAAAAACTTCTCATTTATCCTTACTTTTATTATGGTTGCATTCAAATGTTAATTTTTTCAAATCCTCATTTAGTTCTTCGATAACTATATCTATCTGTTAGTATTGGCTTTCTTCTAATTGTAGGGCTTCCTGTAGAGTCTTTGCCTGCGTCTATAACTTCTATTGTCACAGTGGGTATTTTAAGTGTGGTAGCAGTGAATTGACGAACAAGTGTCGATGTTGCATATCGGTCATAAGATACTTCAACTTCCCTTTTAAAACCTTAAATCGTTGGTCAATTTCCCAAATGGATTCTCTTGGTTTCTGTTGGATTTCTATCATCTCATTCATGTATTGATCCTCTGAGCTTGGCTTTTGGAACTCATTAATCAGTAACTTCTTAATGTTTGTTATTTTCCTTTTCATCCTAGGTGGACTGTTTGCGTTGAGACTCATGTACAATTCTACTGCACAGTCTCTTAGCATAATAGCTAACTGCACCAATTTGGTATCTTCATCCATGATTTGTTTTGCTTCCCAGATCTTTGCATAAATGACCAAGTGTTTCTCAGGGTCTCCTATTTCTTCTCCTTTGAATTCTGGAGATGGTGGGATCGTGTCCTGCCATTTTGAACATTGAACTACTACCTTCGCACCATGTAGATTCTTGACTAGTGATTCCTGAACTGGCTCCTCTATTTGTTTCTCCTAGTGTAGACGTGCTTCTTTCTATTTGACTTCTTCTGAACTTTGGTTGCCTAAACGGTGGTGTTCTCTTTGGTGTATTAGTCGCACATGGGTTTATGTGTTCCACATTGACATTAATATGGATAGGATTATTTCCTTCTCTTCTCATTATTGGACCTCTTGTCTTCCTCTCATATGTTCCGCCCAGGATTTCCTCAATCTTCTCCACAACCTGGAGATCCTCTACCTCTTCCTCGTCACTTGCCAAGCCTTCCCTTGCAGCTACAACTCTCTTCTTTCTATTCACCTTGTATTGGTAGGGTGCTCCACTATGCGTCTTTCCAGTTGTCGCCAAGATCCACTTGATCTGGTTGTCATCCATCATGATCAGGTCAAAAGGTTCCTCCTTCTTTCCCTTATCCTTTCCTCCTTCCATTTCTCTTCTTTCTGTTAGTGCTTTCTCCCTTCCCCCATGCACACAAGGAAATTTAGTTGTCTGACTCCATTTTCATTACACCATTGGTGTATAGCAGTATCTTAATAGAATTATACAACGATCTAATGTACCTTCCTCGAGGTCCTCCTAGAAACTCTTTCTCTACTGCATTGTACAACTTCGTTGTATCTACTGCAAACTCTGTTATAAAGACTGCCACAATACTGTCGAGCCAAAATTCTACTATGTGGGTGAATTTTTTGTTTGCTTACTGTAACTTCTCAATATGTACTGGGGTCCACTCTAACTATCAGATTTGGTTCATTGCATGGTTATCCTTCAACCTTAGTATCCACTCCTACAATAAATGTGGAAAATCACAAAAAAAGACTTTGCGTAAATCAGTAAACACATATTTCTCAAGATATTTGCAGGGTGTTAGTCTAGGGTTTCTGTTATTTTTCTGTCCAAACTCCAACTCTTTTATCCTTAGCCAACTTTCAATCTCTACTTTTGTGGGATTCCATGGTCTCAAGATCCCCTTCTAGTGGCTTATTGCTCTCTTCCCTAATATTTTCTTGATCTGCCTCTGACAAACCTTCAACTTAACTCATCTACTCAATCCTCTTATGTTCCTACCAACGAAAACTAAACCATGTGTTGTATTCACTACTGTCTTATATCTTTTATGAGTTAGTTTACCCAAGGTTCATGTCTATTCAGGTTTCCAATAAAGCCTCTAAAACTATCAGCCCTCGTGGTAAACCAGAAGGCAACGCAGTGCACAGGGTGCACTGCACCGTCTCACCCGAGATAGTCTTAATGGGTGGTTGCAATAGTCATGTGTTTACAACCTAGGATTGAGTGAGAGATCTGATAACAATGTAATGGGATTGCTACTGTAACTTATTAACGTAGTACATTGTTATTACAATTTATGCAAGAAATATAATGACTCATTCATTTACCGTATATATATCTACCATAAAAAATACATGAATTCAATCACACAACACAGATGTTACCATGGCTCACCCCCTCCTGGTCTACGTGCACAAAGATTTGTCTCTTAGCTCTTTTATTATTGTTGTTTTGTCATTACAGCGTTGTGCACTTTACAATTCTCCTCCGTTGGGTCAAGATTTGTTATGAGGTAGACTAAATCACACCAGGCTCCTCAACCTATGATCCAACCCTCGAGATCTACCCTCCCCTCACCTCTCTATCTCAACAACTTACAAAAGTAGGTCATACATCAAAATATTACATATAATTCGACCTTCTATAATACCAACTAGTCTCCAACCTCTCTATCGCCTATGACTCAACTCGATATCTCTATTTATATACTTCTGGCTCCTTATCCATTACAATACATTACAAAAACCCTAACCCTACCGTTATTGGGTCTTCCATGCATGTGCGCGTGTTTCTTTTCCTTCCAGCTATCTCTTTCCTCGTGCATGCCTTCTTTCCAAACTTGCCTTTCTTTTCACCTTGGCCTGCTTCCAACAAAATGCGTGTGACCCCTTCCATATGGTTTCTTTCTAGGAGGAGGTAATGAGACTATGCTATATTTGAGTAGGTGTAGAAGTAGGATATGAGGCTATAAATCTAGGAATATAAGGTTTCTCCATGCATTAGGCCTCCATATTTAGGTAGTGTGATCTTATTATCTAGTTGGAAGATGGAGGTCTAAATTTGTTTATTAGGGATTCTTGTAAGAGTATTAGGAGATCTATATGTAGTGGTGCTTGAGAGGATTCAATCTCAACTATGGAGGATTCTCTATAGGGAGCCATGAGGAAAAAGAGAGTATCTAGACATGTTAAAAGGGGAAGGAGCTAAAACACCTAGCTCCCTCAAAATTCTAGTGTACTATTTGAGGGGGTACACTAGACTAGAAAAATACTACAAGAGAGATCCCATGCTAGAAGGAAACACTTTACGAGGGTAATTGATTCCAAAGAGAAAATAAATTGAAGTATTGAATCTCTAACCTAAAACAATCTAAGCAAGTCTCATTTGGACTACTTGGCTCAAAGAACTAGTTATGCCAATGTATCCACTTCGATTTTGGATTGAAGTAGGAAGAGTGATGAATCGTAAGTGGTGGAATAGATCTAGGTGGGAGGGCATGGTCCAAAAGAATTGGATTTGAACTTCTACCATTGAAATATGGAGATTCTTGGGGAGGAGCTAAGCCTAGGAACCCATTCATGAAGAAAGCGTAGGCCTTGACCCCTAATGTGATACCAAATTATTTATATATGAATTTATCAACCAACAAATCCTATTCGAGAGGTGAACTACACTATCTTGAAGAGAAATTAACCCAAAAATATAAATAATAATGAGAACAACATGATAACATAACAGCCTTAAGGAAAAATGGCTTAGTTTGTTAATCTGACCATTTGGCCTTTATATAGGAATAAAATGGGTGCACTCAAGATGCACATATCCCAACAGTTGAGAAACAAATGATAAATAAATCCTACATGTAGTTTGAGGGTTGGAAAAACGTATCCATGTGATTACACATAAGGAACATAATCAAATAATAATGTTGGAAATGAGGAAGAACCCCTTAGGGGATAGGCACTGAGTTGGACACAACTGAGTTAATGGGTACATCCTCCTTAGGGAGGATATTCTAGCTATCCACCTCGTAGACCGAGCTAGACATTGTAGTGTTAAGAGTTGTAACCTCTTGATTCATATTTAGGAGCGGAACGAACTGATTAGTAGATTGAATACAATAATCACATAGATATGAAGAATAACACAAGTATCCAGTGAACAATATCTTCTATTAAATAACGAAATAAGATGAAACTGTAAAACTGCATAATTGAAACACTTGCTCCGATGGTGGTATCTATCTCTGAGAAGATATGTTGCTACTATGTGCATTCATATAAGAAGAATGGATTACAATGAGTATCCAGAGGCCTTTTTGATATTACTCACGAATGACAAAACCCTATACATCCAAAAACCTAACCCTAGAAGGTGAAACGCCAAAATTCATGTGGTCCCTATGGGTAAGTTGGTGTAATTTGGTACCTAAACTTCCAAGGGTCATAACTTTTGCATATGACCTATATTTTAGGCGTGTGATAGCCCGTTGGAAATATATTTTAGAGAACTACACATTCTCTCATCAAACTCTGAATCGATCTACAGTTTGACTGTGGCGAGCCAAAGAAACAATGTTTAGGGCCCCAAAACAACCTTGTAAGTACAACAAGATGTGATGAGATGAAAACATACAAAAGAATCCAAATGGATTAGGGGAGAGGCCACCCTTATCCACCTGGAGGATGTGTGGGGCTTTGGAAAACCCCAAAAGTGTTGAACCCACAATTACAAAGAAATACAGAAGAACATGTTGAACAAAAAATGGACACGAGGAGGCAGTTAGAATAGGTGTGTGGCCACCAATATGCACCTGGATCAATCCTCCCCCGTTAGGAAGTAATGGGATCCATTGCATTGAGTTCCCCCATCAGGTGAGGAAACTCCTACTATATTTGGCCTCGGGTGAGCCACTTGCCTTGGTGTAAGAGTTTACCTGCCTTGACAACCCGATAAATCTAGGTCCACTGCTGGAAATTTCCCTTCACCTGTGTGTCCACTATATAATTAGTGAATGCTTGTTCCATGCAGTCAGGGTTGAGCTTTATTGGTGTCAATTGTTCTGCGATCTCAAAGGTGTCCAATAATGGGGGGAAATATGGTTGAAGGAGGTCCACATTGAATACTAGATGGAGACCAAGGAAGGGTGGACTATTGAGTTCAAAATATTTGTTACCAACAGCCTTGGTGATAGTGTAAGGCCCATAACGAAGTGGGTGAGGCTTCTGATGGGGCCCTGTGAGATGCTTCTTCTGCAAATGTAACCAGACTTTGTTGCCAACTTGAAACTAGTGTGGTAACCTGTGTTGATCATGGCGATGATTTTACTTAGCAGTGGATTTCTACAAAGTCTCCTGGACCTATTGGTGGATGTGTTGAATCTTCTCAAGGAATCTGGTGGCTTTGTCGATCGCAGATTGGTCAGGGGAAAAGTCTGTATGTGCAATGACAAGAGGAAGTGTAACATCAATGGGTCCCAAGGGATAAAATCCCAGACCCACCTGAAATGGGCTATAGCCCATGGAACTATGGAGAGTCCTATTGTAATTGTGTTGGACATATGGGAGACTCTCGTCCCATGTACATGGATGCTTAGAATTGTACTTGTGCAGGATGTGCACAATCATCCGATCAAATACCTATGTTTGGCCATCGGTTTGGGGGTGGAAAGTAGTGGATTTTGCGATCTTGGTGTCCAACAGAGACCAGAGACTTGACCAAAAGGTGTTGAGGAACTTGTTGTATTAGTTGGATATGATGGTCTTTGGTATCCCAAAGTGGACCCACACTAATTCTAAGAAGAAATTAGCAGTATCTCTCATTGTGAAATTCTTCTTACAAGCTGTGAGGATGGCCATCTTTGAAAACTGATAAACGAACAAAAACACACAGTCATTTTCTTACTTGGTGGACAACAAGCCATACATGTAATCCATTGAGATGGATTCCCAAGGATTCTCGGGAATAGGAAGAGAGGTGTATAAGCCTTCCTTCTTGATGGTTGGCATGGCAATGGCAACGGCAATGCAATATCCGATATACTTTCTGACGTCTTGTCAAAGTTTTGGTGAATAAATATGTTTCTTAAGAATGACCATAGTTTTCTCCGTGCCAAAATCACCTGCCACCTGACTATATTGGGCTTCCCAAATCATCTTTGCATGCTCATTTGTAGGAACACAAATATCGCCCAGGTGGCATAAGAGTCCATCCTGAATGTGAAAATTAGTGACAGTTGCGCATGTACCCAAGCGCTGATAGGTGGTGGCGATGACTAAATCTTGTTGATAAATTTGGGGCCACCCAGATGCTTCATGTCCAGAGGAATGGAGCACAGTGGTGAGTGAAGCCACATGAGGTCGACTGAGGCATTCAACGACATGATTGGAGATACTTGTCTTATACTTTATCTTGAGATGGAACTGTTGTAGGTAGGTGGACCACTTCTGATGGTGCTCGTTCTGCAATTTCCCTTGTGTCTGTATGAACTGTAGAAGTTTTTGATCAGTGTGTATGATATTCTCCTTCCCTAGAATGCAATGTTTTCATTAACGACGGGTGTGTACAATGGAATAGATTTCCTTATCATAGGTGGGGTATTTCTGGACAATATCAAAGACTATCTCACCAGGGGTGATTTTAAGAACCCCCCCTAAATTTATATGTATAATAAATGGGCGAATCCGCATGATATATAGGAAAAATTGAGGGCTATTTTATCAATAATATAAAATGTATATATAATTTTTTGGCGAATATTTTAGTCAATTATATAATCTTGTAAAATATTGGTGAATATTTCACCGAATTATAAAATCTTTTAAAATATTGGCGAATCTTTCACTGAATTATAAAATCATGTAAAATATTGGCGAGTGGTGTTGGGTAAACAAATGGACTTCACACAACATTTCACCACATCTACTACAGTAAAGTCGACCAAAATTGACAAAGAGCATTTTGTATAGGCCAATTGCAAAATGTGTTTCAATCTACAAATGGAGTTCACAACATTGTCAACATTCACTACATCT
>JASDQU010818208.1:15663-35648 GCA_032191745.1 Picea mariana
TGAAAGTTGCCCAGGACAGGCAAAAAAGTTATGCTGATAAGAACAGAACCCACAGAGAGTTCAAAGTGGGTGATCATGTTTTCCTAAAAGTGAAAGCTAACATGAGTTCCCTGAAGCTGGGAAGTTGCACCAAGTTGGTAGCCAGATTTTGTGGGACATTTTAAATCCTGGAAAGGATTGGGCCAGTTGCTTATATGCTTGCATTACCTGCATCTATGATTGTACATAATGTGTTTCATGTTTCATTGCTTAAGAAATAAATACCAGATACTAATCATGTTATCGATTGGAATGTGATTCAGGTGGAACAAGAAGGTGTCCTGCAAGTGCATCTTGTGCACATATTGGACAGGAAAAACAAATAGCTCCAGAATTGAGATATAGGGCTTGTAAATGTCCAGTGGACCTGGTATGGTCCTAAGGATGTGACATGGGAGCATGAATATGTTATCCGAGCAAAGTACCTGCATCTTTTTGAAAATTTTGAAAATCTTGCAGATGCAGTGTAAAGTTGCACTAAGGACAGTGAAAAAATAAGGGGAGGGGATTGTAATGTCCCCAAGGCTGAGCCCTGCTATAAATCATGTCTATGAAGTATAAAGCTTGCATTATGAATCATAATTATGTTTTATAGGCTCGTGAGCCAAGTTTATATAAGCTGGTGGGCTTATGTGTTATTAGGCCGGAGAGCCTAAGTGTTAAGGTTGGGAGCATGCTTTTGTATATGTAATCATGCAAAGAATTAATAAAAATATAAACACCACTACGTGTATACCTACCATGATGAATGCGTGATGGGGGACTAATCTTCCACAGAGTGGGTAAGGGATTGGGGGCTGGAAGGTTGGAAATAGAGGCTAAGTGTTGAGCTTAGGGGCTTAAGTCCTTGGGAATAATATTTTAATATTATTCCAAAAGACATGTAACATGTGATGTTTTATCCTAAGTTCTTTGGAAGGAAAAGTGGCTTACAAATGGGAAGGAATGATCTTCATGGGTGACAAGTGTCAACCCATGCGCATGTAGTTAAAACTATTGAGTTGAGCCATGATGGGGGTTCCTCCTCCATTATACCGTCGACTGTCTGAACTGGGAAATCCCATATTATCTCTACAAGAATACCCTCACGCAACTCGAGAGAAAACCAAAAAAAATGCCTTTGTTGATTTTTGGAGGAGCTAGTACATCCTCTGTCAAAACCGTCGAGTCTGTGTTCGACCTCCCATTCTCCATCCTCCGTCTGAACTCGCGAGTGTCCATGATCAACCTCTGTTTCAGTGTTTGTTCTAGGGAATCCTTACCTAAACCATTAAGTCTCTCTGTGGGATCTCTGTACACCCTCACGTATCCCCAAAACCTGAGCCATGAGTCTATCCTATATTGTTGGTTGGGGAAAACCGAATGTCCCGTAATTGCTAAGCCTTGTTATGTTGTAGCATCTATCTGTCACCAGTTTTGGGAAGCATGTGTCTATGTTTATAGTGGATTGTTGTGGTCACATAGTGCTTGACTACGTGTGGCTTGTGGACCATTGTATGTTTGTGTGGAGCCTCGTGTTTGACCGACTGTGTTGGAAATCGACTTGAAGGAAACAGGTTGTCTGGCCTGTGTGTAACACTCTTTCCAGGTGAAGGAGTCTACTGGGAAGTGGTATTCTTCCAGAGAGAGTCCAGCACCAGCTACAAAGATCTAAGAATTCCTGACCCGACCTATTGCCAAGACCCAGAGAGGGAGGTGAAGCACTGATGGACTGTGCTTGTGAAGCTATATACTCCCGAGTGAAACAGGCATGTGGGGAATGAGAGTCCATGAGTAGTGGGTGTAAGAAGGCATCCTAGGAAGAATCCTTTTGGTTATTCTGTGTAGTTTTTCCTATAACCTTAGCCTAGACTAGGATTCATTTCCTTGGGTGGAGCTTAGTCCCAGCTCAGGGTTGACCCACTGCTGAGCATGATGAGCAGGATGGTCTAAGGCTGGGAGGTTCATGGATGGCCTACACGTAGTTGGTGGAATTGCCATGGTTTCAAAGATAAGTATCAGCTTATGCTTAATATTATGTTTTGCTTGCCTATGATTCTTATATGTATCATGTATTCTATTGTGCATATGAATTATTGTTCATGTTAGGAATTATTTATGTTAGCAGTAATCTTGTGTTTACTCTGAGTTAAATGTGTTTAATTTGATTTAAATGCATGTTATTAATTAAGTATGAGAATGATGTTGTTCTGCACAGTAGCATTTTCTCAACCAGTGGCGTTGATGGTCTGGGGTGTTACACTAGCCCTTTAAGGTAAGATATCTGAGGGTGTTGTTACTTTCAAACATATCTTTTAATGCTTCATGCATTTCATAATTTGCCTTCAAGTTGGTCGCAAGAGATGATCTCTTACTGAGTAGATGATTATTTTTCTTTCCTTGACATCTTCTTCCTTTCTTATTTTCTTCTTTTCATCAGTAGCTATATCTGGTAAAAAAATTTCAACCACATCCAAAAGGTCATCTTCTTCAAGGGTGACCTGAAGCCTTGACTTCCAGTAGCTGAAGTTGCTTGTTCCATCAATCCTATCTTCTACTAAAGATTTGTTCTTCATTGTTTCAGATTTCTTCTCAAATTCTCACCAATTGGACTTAGAAAACATAATGGTTAGGTTGGACTAGTAACCTCATCTTTTGTTGGGATTATGACGGCAAAAAATAAAATTTGAGAGTGTCATAGGAATTCTTGTTGAGTTGAAACATTTCTTCAAGAAGTTGCAAAAACCCTAAGGTCTTGATTTTGCGGAAACTTTCGGTACCCTAGAAACCCGAGGGAAAAAAACTCAAAATCCTCGAAAATTAACTTTGAAGATCTCTAAAGATGAGATGAGGAAGGCCGTACAACTTGATCCAAGATTTAGCTCCAACGTCCACGTGTAAGGTTCTGAAAAGGCCAATCAAGTAAGGGTCATATGGATCTCTGTAGAAACCCTAGAGGTCGTACAAAATTGCAGAAGGAGGATGAATTAGCTTTTAAAGTGCTTGTGTAGGGTTTCTTCAAGACCTATGCTCTGAAACCACGTTTATTTTTCAATAGAAAGGTTTAATCATGAAGTTAATTCCATTTTATCATTTTACTTAAACCATAAAAAAAAATGTTGCAGCAACCAAGATCACAAGAAGAAACACCATGCACAATTACAAAAGAAGTATCCTGGGAAACCCTTCTCAACAAGGGAAGAAAACCTAGCCAATCCTTTTATATATTATTCAAGATAAATACCTCCACCACCAAGAAAATATATCACACAAAAGGGTGCTCACAAACCCTAGAAGACTAGCTCCCAAGAGAGGTGTGCACTTTTCCCAAGAAGGTGTACTTGCTGAAATTTCCAAACTTGCATTTGAGATATGATTCCTCAATGGGGAATTTACCTTTACTTATATTAGACTGAAACTTTCAATAGAAGTGTCAATTGGAATAATGGGGCCAACATATCTAACTCATAGTATAATTAATAATAACCAGATCAATTATCTTTTACATTAATTATCTATTATATTAAGGTGGGGCTGACCTGTACCCTTTACATTACAATTAGAGTCAAAGGTAAGTCAGAATCTTGAAAAATATAGCAAGGTATCTCATACACCCACTAGTGATCAACCGCTAGGGGCACATCCATAGGGATTTTCATATCTCTATCTCATTGTGTCTCACAAGAGAATCACACTCACTAGTGCTCAACCACTACGATTAGGTTCACCTGTGCTCATCTACAGGCACATCCAAATCAACAAATCTTCTTTCCCACTGCATTACAAATGAGAGTCACCTGGAGTTCATCATATCAACTCTCTTCTTAGAGGAGGCTAATACATTGTCTTCATCTCTATCTCATAACGATGCACCCAAATCATGGGAATTAATAAATTCACCTTGTGCTCAGCCACATGCATGTCCAACTCAATAGATCTCCTTTCTCACTGCGTTACACAGGAGAATCATCTAGAGTTCTTCTCAACTCTCTATAAGGAGGAGGCCAACTCAACGTTCCAGTTTTGTCTCAAATAGGAACCACACACCCAACTCATGGAATCTCTCTCAGGATGACTCAATTAGTCTGTGTCCTAGAGTATGTCTCACACAACTGTAATCATCAACACATACTTGTATGTTGACTGATGATTGTTTTCATATTCTTCCAGTTTATCCTACTACAACACCCTTGCATTGAAGAATTTTAAAGTGTTTCGGTGATCAATTTCTCTTCTGACCTCACACTTTAGGGGGCATCTATTACGCACCAAAATCTCACACTTTAGTTTCACACCCTAAGTGTCACAAGTGTCACAAAGTGATGTATGCACCTTGTTAAGTGTCACATGAACTGTCTCAAGTGTCATATGCACCTTACCTAGTTTTGCATTCACTTTCCTACGTGTTACAACCCCTTGACACTAGGAAATACATTTGTCACAATCCCTAGTCAGTGTGGAGGCAAAATATATCATACGAAGGTAAAAATACTATGTGCACATGAATTATTCATTATTATTCATAAAAAGGAAATTAATTTAGTGTGATAATCCACCTCACATTTGGTTTCCTAATCTCAAGGAGAAGTTGAGAATCTTGTGGATGGTTGAGAGGTTTTCTCAAACCAAAATCCTAATTTGGTGGATCTTGAGAGATATTTCTTTCTTAAAATCCTTGAGAGATATTTTCTCCCTAAAAATATTGTAGATCCCAATTTAGTGTATCCATTGAGTGATATTCTCCATGGTGGTTAAGCCTCTAAATCCTATATAATGAAGGATTTCCATGGTGAAAGAGGGAATATTGGAGGTATGAAAAATTTGATTATGGAGGAAGCATCAACATTTTGATGTCAAGATTCATTCAAGGGTTGGATGAGGAGATACTTTAGAAGTGACTGCATCATCAATCATGCTTTGCAAGTTCCTTCTTTGGCTTTCCAAT
The DNA here is from genome assembly GCA_032191745.1 of Picea mariana. NCBI lineage: Eukaryota > Viridiplantae > Streptophyta > Pinopsida > Pinales > Pinaceae > Picea > Picea mariana. Next base: position 20,627 of record JASDQU010818208.1, read on the forward strand.
TAATATCAACTTGGCCTATTCCCTTGAAGTTCATGTGTTCTACATTTTCTTGTCTATTGTCGTTTCAGTCTTCATAGATAGATTTTCTTTATATAATCATAAAGAATAGGATGATGAGTTCCTTTACTAGTCTTTGTAGGGTTTTAGTTATGTTGAGGAGCTTGGAGATTAGGTGCCATGATTAGAGAAGCGAGGAAAAACATCGCAACAGGGTACACCAGATGATTCCTATTATTCTCTCTTACTTCATTGATCTACTTAGATATATAGGGAACACAATAACCACTTTTTCTCTTATATCTTTGGAACAAATATAGGAGTCTTGGTCCAAAGAGGATCTTAGCCTATCCACAGGGTAAGATTTCTCACAACATACTCCTGAAATAATAATATCCATTTTCATATCTTCCCCCCAACACTAGCTTATTGACTAAGTATTTCATCGCAGAATTTTTCGTGTACATATTAAAATGTGATCCCAGTAGATAATTCCTAAACTTTTGTAGTGGATACACCATTGCCAATCCTTCATGCTATGTAGTAGTATAATTCAGTTTGATAGTCGACAATTTTCTACTAGAAAATGCAATGGGATTATCCAAACTTCCTTCCCATGGATGAGATAGAACTACACCTAACACTATAGATGATGCATCTATGTGGATATGGAATTATTTCTTCTAATCTTGAAATACTAAAATCAGTGCGATAACCAATTTTTTCTTCAAAGTATCCAAACTTTGTTGGCATTCCTCATTCCATTGAAATTTGACCTCCTTCTTTAACAATTTTTCAAACAAGGATGTGATCTCCACATATCCCCTATTAAACTTTATGTAGTACCCCATATGACCAAATTTTTCTCATAGTTGTCGCACTAAATTAGGTGGTGGGAAATCAACAATAACAATAATCTTGGTAGGACCAACTAAAAGTCCTTATTTACATACTACATGGCCCAACAAGATACAAAATGGTGCATAGAAAATATGCTTCTTCAAGTTCAAGGAAATATGGAACTGTTTACATCTTTCCAACATCAAATGCAAAGTTTCAACAGGGTTTTTTAACAAACTAAACATTTTCAATTCATCCAAATATACTTCTAGGAATTTATGAATAAAATCTTTAAAATCCATGACATCAACTAGGGAAAATACTGTAGGTACATTTTTCAAACCAAAATGCATGACTATATACTGATAACATCCCCATTTTGTTGCAAATGTTGTCTTATGCTAATCTTCATGCACCATCTTAATATGGTGATACCTAGAGAATCCATTAATAAATGGGTAAGCTTCTTGTCGTCCTACATTCTCCAAATATTCATATGTAAATGGGGTAGGAAATGGGTTATATAAGCAAGCATCATTCAATTTCCACAGATCCACACAAATTATGATTCCACCCATCTTCTTGTCTTGAATCACCATTAGACTGATCCATTCTGACTTTGTGACAAGTTCAATAATCACATCTTCCAACACCTTATCTATTTCTCATTATATACTAGGTTCAATCTGTATGGTCTATGTTTCACTGGCTTGGCATCTAGATTTAAAGAGATCCTCATTTCCCCTAGCTCCCAAACAATCCCTTTCATTTCTAAAAATGTATTTTGGAAAAGGTCATGGTATTCGCGCAGTAAATCAACAATATTGTCAACAATTTATTCATTCCAGTAATCTCAAATGTTTGTGAACTTGGGATTATCCTTTGTATCAATATTCACCTTGTTCATTTACAACGACTTTTCATACTCAAAAAATTCAAGCTCGGGACCCTTTACTGCGTGCTCTGCTTCGGTTTTTGGTATTTGCAAATTTCTCTGGTCTTCATCCTCCTAATCTTCTCCAACCATGTTATAGCATTCCAAAACCTCTTGAATAGTCACAAAATATCTGGGTGCACTGCATAAGGGTGTTAGTATCATCAAGTCTTTTGATGTAAATATCTTGTTCTTGATAATTTGCAGTGTTATGTGTACTAAAGGGGCATCATCTTAAAACTTGAAAGTTACCTTGAAATTGCAAGTCAAATATTTCCAATATGTTGTTCATCTACGTACTTCTAGTTCTAAATACTAGTTCATTAGGATCGTGTCCAGAGTGTGTACAAACAAGTATGTCCATTCCTGTTTAGGTACTGAGATCCATGTCACAGTGCACTATGTAAGATGATCTGTAGGAAAACTCAACCCAATATNTATACTTTTGCATAATATATTCAATTTTTGTTTTGAATCTAACCTGTAACAACCTTCTACATTGTTTCTAATTCTCTATTCTATCCTTATGCGTAGCCCACCACCTTATAGGAGTCTCTTTTAGCATGACATTTAAAGCTAACATTATATGTTGATATGGTATTTGCAATTCAAAGTCTTTTACAAAAGGATCTATATATATTATTCCATGATACTTTGGAGGATCATGTACCTCATCTCCAATCCAACACAATGTGCGGGTAATAAGAGCACATTTCCTTTTAGATACTGCATGTAACCTTTGTTTCCAATGTTCCAAGGCTTCCTCTGAATCCAACACACAAGAAATAATACTTCTACAACTGAGTACAATCTTAGAAGTGGGGTTAATATAGTTATCCATCCGTGTGGTCACATTGTAAAGGTTATCGAGTTCTTTTCCCTTTGTCGGTTCCACATATCATCTTCCTTCTGTGGGATCCAATGGTGCAACAACTCTCAAGTCTCCTACTTCAAAGATCATTTGTCTCCTTTTTAGATCAATAATGGTCTAGTTATCAAAATCCCAATCAATTACAAGTAACGTTGGATAAGGTTTACTACCACCCACTATCTCAATTACTTCAAAATATGCTATGCTGTGCACTCCATCATTGTTAACATTCACCAACTTTCAGTATTCCAATTGGAACAATATTCTGCTGATTTGCTAGCCTCAACTAAATTGGTGAATAGATAAAATTTGGTTTACCCATAATTTCCCATGTCTACTTCCGAATGAAGTTCGCATCAGATCCCAGATCCAAGATGATATTACCCATATCATAGTATCCTACCTTCACATTGAGTAAAAATTCCTTATTCTTCCTTTTCCTGTGCTCTACCTAGTTAATTGCTCACTATGAAACATGTGTGTCTTTATCTTGCATGCACTGGTCGATCATCCCACATAGCACATTCAATGCAGTTTCATCCTTCATTAGTTCTACACAATTCTTTAAGAAACTTTTTAGAGTACTTACCTTCTCAACTATCCTTTCTTTCATTGAGTGGTCATAGGCTAGAGGCATGTCATACACAGGTTGCGAGGTCAGTGTTGCCAATTATATTTCTAGAAGCTCCTTCCTTGATTTCTTATATGTGTCTCTCTCTTTCTATGGGTCAAATGTTTGAGGAGGTTCTTCTAATCTCCTAACCCACTGGTCAGTCTGAATTCCTTATTTCATCACATAAGCTCTTGTTATTGTTCCTCCACACATAACTACTACAAACTTTGGTTGATCGTTGCTCTCTTCCGTTGTTATCATCTGAACATTTTATTTCCTCTTTTTTTGTGACTTCATGATCAACTGTGGATAGTATTACGTCACATGATCTAGTTGTCTACAATATGTGCACATTGTACAAGGATTCAAACAATCTCGTGCCAAATTCCCAGGACAGTTACGGTTATAACAAAACATTGGTCATCTTCCTCTGCCAAATCGTCCTCTTCCTCCTTGATTGTATCCCCTCAGAGTATTATATTATGGTAGTCCTCCTTCTAATCCTTCTTCCCCTTGAAATTTGTATGCATCTGCGATGCATTTTCTAACTATATCGCGTTATAGACAATCCTTTTTGTCATGTCCTGCAAAGTTACACAAATTAAAAAATAAGTTCTTGCAATGCTTTGATACTTCTACAAAAAAATGCAAGTGGTTGGGTGATGACCCATCATTCTGCATATCTCACACCATACCCCTCCTCCTAGGGCTAAGGGTTTCAAAGCTCTTGTAGCCAAATATTCTTTAATTCATCTAACTACAACTGAACCTGAGCCATACTTGCGCCATTTTTTCATATAGGGGATGATTCCATTTTCATGGTGATTTCTAGTGCTTTTTAATGCAATGTAATCTTTTGTTGCATCAATGGGCATCATATATGTGGTAATAATCCTGCAATGAACGATTCCCTATGTTTCTCATCTAGAATCTAGATGATCAATTGATCCATCAGTATCTTGAATCTCTGGTCAAAATCCCATATTGATTCATTCTGAAACTACTTTATTTCTTTTAGTTACATAGTACATTGTGACTCAAGCTTTGGTTTTGGGAATTCTTTTAACAAGGATTTCCTGATGTCTTCCAACATTTTGGCTTTTCCTACATGTGTAGTGGATTGATACTTCATATGCTAGAGTAACACATGGTCTTTGAATGTTGTCACTAACTAAATGATTTTCATATTGTCATCCCAGACCTTCTCCACAGTCCATATTGCTTCATAGAAAAATAAGTGTTGTTCTAGATCTTTTGTCCCTACTATGTGAAAGAAAATCATTCTCAAAGTGGGGTCTACCCCCACCATTGTTGTTTGCACAATATTCTTCCTTGTTGTCACTAATTGATTCTAGGTTGTCGCACTACTTCCACTAATCTTACTACCTTTACAACTATCCTTTCTTCCTTCACTAACTACAAGTGTTCCCGACAAAGTTTCAGACCTCAGAGACACACATGGGGTCATGGGTTTGATGCAGATTCTAGCCTAAGTGGTGCTAATGGGATGTAATGGATATCTTTCTATTGGAATGAGTTGACAGTCCTTTTCCTTTTCCTTCCTTTCTGTGCGCGGTATTCCTTCAATCTAGAGTACTACACTGTGTCTCTTTCCTCAATCTCACTGTGATTCTCTTTTCTATCAACCACAATCCTTTTCCTACTATATTGAAATTTTTTTCCTCTACGCAACACTCTAACCTCTTCTTCCATCACACCTAATTCTTCTCTTGGCATTCACAGTCCATATGTTACTTATCTATTCTTTCCTACATCCCTCTTCTCCATACTCTCAGACCATCCCATGGTCAGCCCCCATCCCCCCTATGCACGTGAAGGTGCTTAGCTACTAGGGTGATCAGATTCCAACTTCATAACCCCCTTATCACACATCAACATCTTGACCCAAGTAGACAGGGATTTCAAATATCTTCCACACATAAATTTAAAGAACTCTCTTTCAACAGTACTATCTATCTGGGCACAACCTATATAAAACTTAGTAATATAAACCCCCAATACACTATCTAGCCAAAATTGAGTTGCACACAAGATCCTATTAATTATGGTATTAACTTGGTGGATCAACTCAGGGGTCCAACTCTTCAGAACAATAGTGTGGAACATTCCTTTCTTTTCTACTAACCTCTGTAACCATTCATCCAAAAGTATCGGTAAATCAACAAATACAATTGCATGTAAGTATGTAAATAAATACCTCTATAGCCACTTCTATGAGATGATCCCTGGGTTCTTATTCTGGTCCTTGAAAAACTGGCACTCCTTTACCTCTAACCATTGTCCGATCTTTTCCTTAGTCAGCCTTTGTAATACACCCAACCCCCTAAATACCTTTTTAAGGGATGGGGTATTAAATTTTCTCCTTTCATCAACCATCTATAATTCTCATATAGAGGCTACCATCTTCTTCTACTCGTCAAGTTGTTTCCAATGACTATAACCATGCTCAGAACTGAGCTCTAGATCAAAATTGATAGTGTCTCCAAATTTTTTGGACTTTCATTCATTAAGTTCATATTTAATGCCACATGGAGACCACATAATTCCCCGTCACTAGTGCCATTCGACATGGAACTGACGTGGCATCTTCCACCTGACCCATCTAACTCCCTTTTCTATTGATTCAAATATTTTCTTCTTCATTGGAGTCCTCCCATTAGGGTTGGCAAATTTTCCACACATTATCCCCTCTGACAGACTCTCTCTGACTACACACACTTTGACATATCCAGCCTATAGATCCAATGACCCTTAGGGTTGGGATATCAGTGGCTTCAATTACTTTAGGGTCACCAACTCGCACGATGGTTAACAACCCTTCTCCTGCTCCAATTGCACTTAGCTTATGTGCGTCCCTTGGAGATCTATGGTTGAGATTGAATCTCTCTTTCCACCTTGGTCATCGTTGCCACTGTGTACCTATCTCCTGACATGAAATGTGGCTCAATATCCACTTGACACATGGACCCATCACGACATGCCACATCACCATAGGGTATGAATGCTCGCTCGACTAGAGTTTAACACTTGTCCATTATAAACTAATTAAGTTACTTAATCAATATTTTCTTAAAATACCACTCCTCAATATTTAATTATTTAATCCCCATTAGGGAAAATTAGTCTTCACTTATTAATTACCCTCCCCCTGTAAATACATTTTTACTTAGCCTAATATATTGACCCAGTAATTAATGAAGATTTACTTTCTCTCCATTTACTTGGAAATGGTTTAGTGCTAAATTAATTATCCAGGTTATAAACACATTATAATGCAATTATTTAATTATATCATAATATAATTATTTACATTTTAAAATACCCAAATTATCTTATGATGTACTTAACTCCACTGTAATGACCCATGTTGCATTATAATATATTTTATTATATTGTTAATAAGGCATGTGGGGATTTCAGACCCTAAATTTCACACACCATTCGTGTGCTCCTTTACCATTTCTCCAATGCTCAAACTATGAAAAGGTAATAGATTTAATATTTAATATTATGATATTTATTACTAAAATATGGCAATTCATTGCACCTCGAGCATTCACTCCTCTCTCGTTGCTCTGATGGCCAATTACGAAAGAGCAACATTTAATATTATAAAATATATGTGGAACCTTATAGTACCTAGGCTATCATAGTCTGATCGTATGCTCCCCTCTTTTTCTTCTAATGGCCAACTCTGAAAGGGACATCGTTTGTTATTATAAATTATATATATAATTTTATAATATTAATACCATCGCACACCGATCATGTGCTCTATTACTTTTCCTCCAATGGTCAACTCCAAAAAGGGGTGTGTATAATATTATATTATATTTAAAAAAAATCTTATAATGTTTATGCCATTTCTCCGACAACTTCACACTTCATTCAAGTGCTTCCTTCCTTTTATTCTGGTGATCCAACTCTAAAAACATTCAATTTAATAATTATAATATATTTAAAATCTCATAACGATTATGTCATCACTCAGATATATTTAGAGTCAACTTGTGATTTCTCCTTCCATTTATTTGATTGCCAAACTTTGAAGGAAAGGAAATTTTGGTAATAATAATGTATATGCATATATAATTCTGTTAAGAAAAATAAGAGGATTTATATTTTTCCAGGCATTAAAAGGATGATAATTAAAATACCTTAATAATGTTAACACCTTTAGGAGAGTAGAGTGTTTTGTGTACACCTTTAGGAGAGTAGAGTGTTTTGTGTAGAGCGTAATTACTAAAATTAGGAAACTTGGTTAAAAAAAAATTCTTTGCACAAAAAGGGGGAATGATTTCAAGCTTCCCATGTCTCATGCACCACCAAGAAGGAATTTCTAGTTTGTAATAAAATAGTTTCAAGCCTTATTATTCAACTATTAGAACATTTCAATGGTAAATTTGGGAATTTGCTAGGAGTTACCAGACTTTACCAATCATTCAACTTTTTCCAAAAACATAAAATTACGCATTTACATATATAAATTTATGCAATTTATTTGTTTAAATTATTTTCTAGAATATTACATTTATTGGAAATAAAATCCTCCATGGTAAAACTACGTTTTTACCATAAATTACTATCCTCCTTTATTTTATGCCTTTTTTTTGTTATTTTCAGGGAATAATTACTATTTCCAATTCTTTTCCCTTTGGAAATTAATTTACTAAGTAGTTCCTAGTAGAAATTCCTTTCCTACCATATACTCATGAAACTTACTTAATCACAATGCATTAAATTCTAAATTTCATTTTGTTGCCAATTAAGAACTCAAATTTGCATTTATCATTCTTTTCTTATTATTTATTTTAAAATACTCTCCCTCTTTTTAACATTTGGATTATTTTCTTAATGCCAAATAGGGGGATAAACTTCCTTCAAATTCTAAGTCTAGTAAATTTTCCATACCAATAGAGAGGCCAAATTCAGTTACTTGACCTTCAAGTTTCTAACAAAAAATGCATTTTCCTAATTACCAAGTTGCTCCATGACGAATTTAGTGGCTTGAACTTACTAATACTTGGGGATTTGTCCACATAAATTATTATCAGTGTGTTGGTTGTGGAGCCTGATTATCTTCCTAATTTTTATGCAGGTCAAAGAAATTGTAGGATACAAAATTCTTTCCCCCCCTCTAATTTTTTTTAATGCAATTCAAATATTGTAATTTCGTAGTCAATCTGAACCATTCATTATAAGGCCATAGATCTGATGGTAGAAGTTGTGTTAGGGTTTTTCCCCCTAGAATGAAGCCCTCTTTTATGGATGAGGGAATTATGTTCTGGTGGGAGATGAATGTGAATATAGTATTTTGAGAGAGGATACTGTGAATGAAAGAAGATGAAGTTATAGCAGATGTGTTGTAGGTTGCATCCCTTCATTTACTAGATAATAATAAAGGAAGGACCTGGACATTTCTCTAGCAGACGTATCCCACATTGGGTGAACCACACACTTCTGTCTCTATTGTATTGTGTATCTTCTGTATTTTATTTATGCATTTTTTTTACTTTATTTCTTTACAAACCCATTTTTCTAACAACTGGTACCAGAGAAAAAGGTAATTCATAGGAAAATAGGTTCCTGGTTTGAGTGGGAGAAATGGTAGAAGATGGAAAGTTTAGGGTCAATAAATTTAATGGCCAAAAATTATAGTTATGGAATATGAAAATGGAAGATTATTTATATCAAAAGGATCTATTCCTATGATTGGGCGGAATAGAAAAGAAGTCGACGACCATGAAGGATGAAGAATGGGAGGTTCTTGACAAAAATGAACTAGGAACGATATGACTATTCATAGCAGCATCAGTTAATTTCAGTATTTTGAAAGGAAAAACAATGAAGGATCTGATGAAGGCACTAACTAGACTATATGAAAAACTCTCGACCTCCAACAAGGTATTTCTAATGAAGAAATTATTTAATATGAAGATGTCAGAAGGTGGGTATGTTGCAGATCATTTAAATGAATTTAATATGGTTACTAATCAACTAAGTTCTGTAAAAATGAAATTTGATGATGAGGTTATGGATCTAATATTTTTCTCATTTCCAAAAAACTGGAATGACTTGGTCATAGTTGTAAGTAACTCTGTCTTTCATTCAAACACTCTGATATTTGATGATGTTATTGGTGTTATTATTAGTGAATAAATGTGATGGAAAAGAATAGGTGAGACATCATGTAATACATTGATCGTGGAGAACAAAGGAATAAAAAAGGAAAGAGGAAAGAGTCTAGGGAACTGTGGAAATTCTAGGAAGGGTAGATCCAAATCCAGACTGAGAAAGATAGAGTGTTGGAATTGTGGGAAGAAAGGACATCTAAAGAAAGACATCAGATCTCCAAAGAAACAAACAGATGGACACCATGAGAAAAATAATAAAGAAAATATAACATACGATGTGTCACAATATGCTTTTATTCTTTATTTAGATAATACTATTGAGCCTTGGGTAAAAGATTCAAGGGATTTATTTCATGCCACACCCCATAGGAAATCTTTTTAATATTATGTTCAAGGTGATTTTGGGAATCTTTATTTGGGTGATGGTGAACCATGTCAAATTTTTGGAATGGGTAAGGTAAAAATAAAGAAAAATAATGGAAAATAATGGTTACTGAAAGAGGTGAGCCATATACCAGATTTGAGAAGAAATATGATTTTAGCAGGGAATTTGGCAAGTGAAGGTTGTATATCTATATTTATAGATAAGGCATGGAAGGTCACTAAAGTATCACTGGAAATGGGAAAAGGCGAGAAGGTAGGTACATTTCATTTATGTATTGTTAATGTTGAAATTGCATCATAGGATTAGACACATGAGTGAGAAGGGGATGTAGATACTTCACATAAGGAATTTGTTGCTAGATCTTAAATGAGTTGATTTTATATTCATGTGAGCATTGTATTTATGGAAAACGAGAGAGAGTCAGATTTCTCAGATTCGGGAAGTAAAATAAGAGTGAAAAGTTAGATCTTGTGCATATAGATGTATGGGTACAAACTTAGGTATCATCTCTTGGTGGCTCTCATTTTTATGTTACTTTTATTGACGATGCAACTAGAAAAACTTGGGTTTATTGCATTCGAAAAAAAATTGATGTTTTTGACACTTTTAAGAAATGGAAAGCTTTGGTTGAGACTGATACTAGAAAAATGTTGAAGTTCCTCAGATCAGATAATGGAGGTGAATATTGTAGCAAGAAGTTTGATAAATATTTTTCATACCATGGGATTTGTAGAGAGAAGACAATTCCAAGAACACTACAATATGTTGTCAGAAAGGATGCATAGGACAATCATGGAACATGCAAGGAGTATGAGATTGCATGTTGGGTTTCCCTTATAGTTTTGGGAAGATGTTGTAGATATTGATGTTTACTTAATAAACAAAGGGCCTTCAAGATCCTTGGATGGTAGCATTCCATAGGAGGCATGGACAGGTAAAAAGGTAAAGTATTCATTTATGAATACTTTCAGTTGTGAAGCATTTGTCCATATTGATAAAGAAACTAGAACTCAGATTGAAGAAAAATACAAGAAGTCTACCTTTATTGGATATGGTGTTAATGATTTTGGTTATCACTTATGGTATTATGAAAATCACAAAATCATTAGGAGTAGATATGTCATATTCAATGACAAGGTCATGTAAAAAGATCAATTGCAAGGAAATAAACATGAAAAATAAAAGCCATAATACACAATGCTTTATGAGATCATTGAAAAAGAAACTCCAAAGGTACCAGAAAATCAAAAAGTAAAACAACAGGAGCAATAGGTACCTCAAACTCTTGTAAGTGTTGTTATAATATCTACCAGGTTAAGTAGACCCATCGAATGATACTCTCATTTATTGTATTATTTATTGTTGATTGATTCTAGTGAACCATAAAGTTATGAAGAGGCAATGTAGGTAGACACTGAAAATAAGTTGGAGCAAGTAATGAAAGAGGAAATGGATTCCTTGGTAAATAACCAAACTTGAGACTTGGTTCAATTTCCTATAGGAAAAATAGTAGTGCAGAATAAATGGGTTTATAGGTTGAAGGAAGAAGATGGAGGAAAAAAGATGTACAAGGCCAAATTTTTTGTAAATGGGTTTGCATAGAAGAAACGTATATGTTTTGATGAAATATTTTCTCATGTAGTTAAAAGTACTTGGATTAGGACCATTTTAAGTATTGTGGCAGTACAGTATTTGCATCTTGAACAATTATATGTAAAAACAACTTTCCGCCATGGGAATTTGGATGAATAGATTTATATGCAACCTCTACATGAATATGAGGTAAAAGGGAAGGATAATTTGGTATGAAGATTGAAGAAGAGATTGTATGGCCTAAATAAAGATCTAAGGTAGTGGTATTTGAAGTTTGAAAAATTTATGAAAGATCAAGGTTATAGAAGATGACATTCTGATCATTGTGCTTATTTTAAGAGGCTAGAAAATGGAAGCTATATTATCTTGTTATTATATGTAGATGACATTCTTGTTGTAGGGTATAACATGAAAGATATAAATGTGCTAAAAAATAAACTAGCTAATTCATTTGCAATGAAGGATTTTGGTGTTGCAAAGAAAATCCTTTGTATAAGAATAACAAGAGACATGAAAAATCACAAATTGACATTGTCTTAGGATGAGTACATAGAGAAGGTGTTGGAGAGGTTTAGAATGAAAAATGAAAAACTAATTAGTACACCTTTGGCCAACCATTTCAAATTAACCAAGGAAATGTGTCCCAATACATAGGAGCAGATAAAATACATGTCCATGGTCCCTTATTCATCAACATTTGGTAGCTTGATGTATGCAATGGTGTGCACAAGACTATATATTGCACATGCAGTGGGAGTTGTGAATATGTATATGAAAAATCCAGGTAAAGAACATTGGGAGGTAGTAAAGTGGATTCTTAGGTATTTGATAGGTAATAATACTTATGCATTATGTTTTGGAGGTTTAGACATTGCTCTAGAGTGATGTGTTGATTCAGATATGGCAGGTGATAATGATAGCAGGAGGAGAACCACAAGGTATTTTTTTAATGTAGGTGGAACAATAGTAAGCTGGATTTCAAAACTAAAAAAGGTTGTTGCACTTTCAACAATGGAATCAGAGTATGTTGTTGCTACATAGGCTAGTAAGGAGATGATTTGGTTACAAAGGTTTATGGAGGAATTGGGAAAGAAGTAGGAGAATAGTAGGTTGTACTGTGACATATAGAGTGTCATTCATATTGCAAAGAAATCAAACTTCGATTCTAAGATGAAGCATATACAACTCAGGTACTATTGTTGGATTACTGAGAGGGGGGTGAATCAGTAATAGAGTAATTTAATACTTTTTAACCATAAAATGAAAGTGTTATATCAATGTAGCATTATCATACACTAGTTTCAGAGTAAATAAACAATGAACAAATGAGCAATCATACACATACATAATACACTAGTGTTGTTACGTGGAAACCCAAAGCGGGAGAAAACCACATAATGATTTTTCTTATATGTCTTTAAGAATTACATTCATTGGAAGCACCAACTTCCTTTTTTTTCCAACTGCAACTAGAAGGAGGCTCCAATCCCCTAGTTTCTTAGGATACAACTTGAGGGAAGCTCCAACTCCCTAATTCTATGGATACAACTAGAAGGAGGCTACAAACCCCTATGTTCTCCAGCTACAACCGAAGGGTGGCTACAACTACCTCTCCTTGCCCCTTCCAACCACCCTGAAATAGAAGTAGAATGATGGAACCACTGCCACACTATCACTGTGAGATATACTTTTGTAAACCTATACCAATCAACCTGCACCATACAACCTATACCAAAAAACCTGTAATCAACCTATACCATCAACGAGTGCATCAACCATGCACCAAATATGTACCAATCATGCATCAAATACACATAAACTATGACTCAACAAGATGTACCAACATAATCAACTATACACCGCATGTATGTGCCAACTTATCCACTAATTGTCTCAACCATGTACCCAACATGTACATCAACCAAAATCCCTAATCAATTTCATCATCCAAATCTGATTTGTAACTCTGTAATAGACCTGGTGTATATTGTCAGAACATTTATAATCCTATAACTTTGAGCTTTAAAACAAAAACATGTTAAGCCCTAATATTGGCTCATTACCCCTTAATTGGGGCATATTAGATTACTAATGTTATTTTATTTATGTCATATTTATTCCATTAGTTGTAATTATGCCTCCTAGTCTCCTATATATACCAAGAAGACATTTTCATTTGGAATCATCTTGTACTTGAACATTTATGTGGGGTAAAATGAGGTTGCCCCCTCAAAGAGGCTTATTATTTGAAATTATCCCTTTTTCAAGGCGTTGATTACTTATTCTGATGTTTTCTTATGCTATATTTATATTTGGTTCTTAACATATGGTATCAAATCTCAAGGCCTTGGGGTTTCGCTGCTACACCTGAGACATCGTGGAATTTTTGCTATAAATTTTTTTCTACAAAGATTCAGAAGGAATGGCTTGGAGGATATTTAGTAGCCAGATCAAGGTATGTTGGGTTAAAATTTTAGCTCCTGATGCCTTATACTTTTGGAGATAAAACCTTTTTAAGATAGGGTTCTGGAATCATCCTGAATTGAGCCATTGTGGAATTTTCACTATAAATTTTTTTTATGTAATGTATCAGACCCTGAAATCTGTAGGATATTCTCAAAATTTAGTAAGGTATTGTTGGTAGAAATTGCAGCTTCTAGGTCATCTTAAACTTGTAGATAAACCCTGTGGAAGATAGGGTATCTAACTAGTCCTATTGACTAGTCTCAAGCAGGTGTTCCGGGTAAAACAATCATAAATTCCTCATAGAGTATCCAAATTGAGAGATACTAGTTACATTGGATAGTGGACATCCCGTAGTAGTTTTGGTACGAGTTTTAGAATTTCATATATAGTATTTTGTGTGGGACACGCTATACAAGTGATATCTTATGGAAAAGCCAAAAATCAGCAAGTTGTGGGGAAGTTACCGTAAATTCCACTTGGCACATCCAATTTTTATTAGACCTGGGGCATTGAAGAGAGGAAATATCAGATACCTACAAAAAATAAAATCTCATACTCAGAAGGGCTGAAATTTTGGAGATACAATAAAAGGAAGATTGTCTAGTAGAACCACCTCAAAATCAAGGTTTAAAGTGATACTTGGCCAACATGCCACCAAAACAGGGAACTTCTACACCAAATAAGCCTCCAGAAAATCCTACTTGGACTCTTGATGAAGGTGAAGAAATGTGTAGGGACATAAATTAACTACAATAGAATATGGATTCAATGGAAGCTAAGTTGGATACTAAGATGGATTCAATGGAAGCTAAGTTGGATACTAAGATGGATGGTTTAAAAGGTGAGATCATGGAAGGATTGCAAAATTTCCTAATAGAGAGGACACCTGAAAGTGAAAATGTATCCCATGAAGTTCATGATGAGGACACAAGGAAGGTGAATCAAGAATGGAGAAACTCCAACTTTGGGTTGAAGACCAACCATGTTCCTAAGATCGATATGAGGAAGTTTGATGGAAAGGACCCAATCACATGGATACTTCATATGGAGCAATTATTTGATTTATATAATGTGCCAAATACACAAAAGGTACAAATTTCTTCTTTATATTTAGAACCCAATTAATTTCTATGGCATCGATGCCTTTTTTCTCACAAATCACTCGTCA
>JASDQU010818210.1:25166-35646 GCA_032191745.1 Picea mariana
TCTATTTTTAGTCTCTTTATTTTTAATAATAATGCTTGGTCAAAGTAGCATCTCATGCATCACTATCTTAAGAAAAGAACTTGCTTGCACATGATATTTTATATGATTTAGTTCTTCCTTTATTTTATAGTGAGATGATAGTGGATACAAAAACTCAAGTTTATCTTTGGCCAAAATTGTTTCTTGAAAAGTTTTCTTTTGCTGTTTTGATTTTGTGTACTTCTGATTTTGAATCCCATTAATAAAATTTGATTTGGTTTGTTGTGTGTTTTTGTTTTCTTTGATTATTTTGAATGAGTTTTCTTCTTATCTTTATTTTTGAATCAATATATTTTTGATCAAAGAGATATTGTCGAAGGAAGCATTTATTTTAAGACTTGTGTTTTTCAAGCAATTTGAAATAGTTCAAAGAGGTCCTGATATTAAGATATAGCTCAAACAATTGATTTTTAAGTCAATTGTCACTATCATTTTGTCCTCAAATTGTCTTTGCCAGATTATTACACTAGAGATATGGTTTAAATATTTGAGAATTACGATGATCTTTAAACTTCTTACGCCGTCCATATTCTTAAGGAATCACTTTTAAGTGCTTCCCCATTCTCTATATGATTTCTTAAAGGAAATCTAAAATCTCTAAACCATGATAAAACTTCCAGTTTCGAAAGAAAATAAATAAACTATTCACCTGTATTGAAATTAACCTCCAGTATCACCCCACTCTCTTTTTCATCAAGAAATATATAATTGTATTATTTTTTTAAAAGTGGCATAAGAGGGTTGAAAGCACTTATGTGTGGGAAGTGTGTGTAAACATGTCAGGGTACTAAACGGGCTCGTTGGCAATGGGTAAATGCACACATGATACCAAGACATCTTCGTCAGGGTACTGAATAGGCCTGCTGGCAACGAAGCAATGTCAGGTCGAGAGGTAGCAGGTATATGTTTTTAAATTAGCTTTTATGGAATGTGGATACAACTTTTAGATGAAATTAAAGCATTTGGGTGGGTTAAATGACATCCCTGTCGAGGCTATGGAGGCCTACTGGCAATAGTGGCTCTGTCAACGGTATTGAATTTCTTTTATAAACATCACAACTCCTTGATTAAAACATTATTTCAGGTTATAATCCTCTGCAAAGAAAATTCTATTTTCTGGTTATAACATTGAGCTTATCTTAATATTATATGGTCCCAGAGTGAATTTATTTCAGAGAACTTAAATCCTTTTTCAAGTCTTATTATTTTCTTCCTAAGATGAAATATTACCATCTCAGAGATAACTGCTTCACCCACTAAGTCACCATTTGTTGGGCCCCGACAAATCCCCCTAAATTTTTACAAAATTTAAAGGGCCCCCATTAGAATCTTGATAATTATAATGAGCTACAGAATCAACCTTTTCAAATAGTTCCATACCTTGGCTTGCCTTGAGACAAACTTAAGACATTCACTATAGTATGAGACATTCATTACAAGAGTATATGTCAAAAGTTAGAAACGAGCATAAAAATCTCAATTTAAAAAAAAACGTTAATTTTTATCAAATGTTTACTTTCGTTTAAATTATGATTATGTGTTCATTCTTTTTCTCATTAGCAAGTTTGACTATTTTGAATAATGTGTTCAATACTTCATCAAATAATATCTTGGTTGGTTTCTCATTTTCATGAAATCATTTGGTGATGTTAATTAATTTTTTTTTTTTTTCATTTTGCATCTCATTTCAAAATAATAATAATCAAAGAATTATCTATCATTTGTTTGATTTTGTAAAAAAATAAAATTAATATTTTTTCTTCATTAACTTGAAGATTCTAGATCATATTTGAAAACAAATTATAAATATTGTTTGTTTATAAGTTATAGTTAGTTTAAATTCATTTTTGATTTTTCTAGATTTTGTTTTATTTACAATTTTTAGGTTATTAATTTAGGTTTCTTTTTGTTTTATAGGTTTCTATTATCAAATATTTGATACGGATCTAATCATGGCTTGATTTTATTATCCAAATACGTTCAATATGATTGATCCAAAAATAATTTTGGATTGCTACAAATAATTTTATGAGCAACAACAGATAAAATTTGGAAAGGTGTCAAGATCAGATAGACGATTTTGCAGAACTAATTGCAGCCAAACTGTGAGGAATTTGAAGAAACGGTTGAAAACCCAGAACCAAAATGGACCCATTTACCTTTTGCCTAGAGATTGTCCCAAACAAATGCACTATTTGAGATATAATTGGGTCTCTTTTAGAGGAAAATTTCAGGTGGCGAAAATTAATAGTGACACCCAGACTGTTCATTCATTTTATAAATATATGAGAAAGATCAGAGCCAAAGGATCCAAGAATTGGAGAGGAGGATTTTAATCCTTTCTCTTTTGTAAAATTTTTTATTTCTTTTCAAATGAAGTAATGGATGGCTGGAAGCTTTGGGAGAATGGACGAGTATTTTTAAAGAAGAATATGGAATTCCAGGTTGCTTAATGGCTTTTGTCGTGTGAGTAAAATGGTTTTATTTTCATATAATATCTTCATATTCTTTGAATAATTGATTATGCATTGATTTAAATAGATTTAGTCTTTTTTATCAATACATGGTTAATTATTATCATTTATATATTAATTTTTCCAATCTTTAAGAGTCTATTATCCAGAACAATTCTTCGAGGACTACAATATGGGCATGTGATTTTGAGAAAAAATATGGGAAAGTAATTCATATTTGGCTTTAGACGTGTGTGATACTTATTCCATTTCATTCTTTCATTATTGTTGTATTATGAAAATGTTATAACGGTTGATTTTAGCTTTAGCTTGTCAATCATATGGTGCCTTCATACTGTTAAATGTTATATGTTTCCCATAATTTCTTATTCCATTTTTATGTGTGATCAATCGATCATTTGATTATTATGGAATTTATTTCTAATGTTAAATGATGGATAATATCAATACTCAGAATCGAGTTTTCTTTCGTTCTTAAATATTGATTATCTTAAGATCACACGATTTTTAATTATTTGTCTTCCTGTTGTTATTAATTTACTCCAATATCAAATACTTCTTTGAATGTATTCTGGAAGTGCTAGTATTGTTCTGTTATAGGTTTCCCTTAACAATAGTACAGACAGGAGCTCATTCAACACAGAAAGATAAATACCAGTTTTGTTGATTAGCGACAGGTTATTATGTGTGTTATTTAGTTAAGTTGTTTATGAATGAAACAATGAATGTATGGTTCAACTTTATTTATCCACATGTTCATGTTTCATTAACTTTTTTGCAAGATTCTTTAAATTTATAAAAGAAAAACAATAAATATTTTTATGTGCTTTCTTTATCTGCTTCCTAGAAGCAATCATTTTTCCATTGATTTTCGTAAGTTTCAATTAAAACTTGCAGCTTGTAAATCATGTAAATAAATGATACTTGTATATATTTTTCTTAAATACAACTACTACAGTTACATTAGAGCATATGTACATATATATAGTGTTTAGTAATTAGTTAGTTATTTCTCTATTTTATTCGTTTCTTTTGGGATTCTTAGATTGGCTAATGGAGCCATTAAACCCGTCAGAACGAGTTACACCAAATGGCTTGGGTTATTCAGACAACCCCAGACCGGATTCACTCTTCTAGTTGACAGATGGTCAATTTCGCCTGTCAACACGTCTTTAAAGCATAGAGATCTATCGTTCAACGGGTAAAACTGTGTTTGGGGAAGACTACACTAAGAAATACAGACAGTTTCATGGGGTTACCTAAAACAAATGTTTCACCTTGTTGTAAGCCTTTGTAACCCCTATCGGTACCCCTTTGAGTATTAGTGCATGATATGGAATCTGTAGATGGTCATCACTCCCATGTACCATCAGGTATATTGGGAATCCCTTAGGTCTCCTGAAACCATCTCTATATCAATTGATCGGTTGTCTAATTGCTATAATGACACCAAGAACAACACTTGGGAAGATACTCTCTAGTACTCGGGTAATAAGGTAGTACGAGTAAGGGTATGATCGAGCCTCCTTAGTTGGTGCCCTAAAATATTGAGTTGAGTACTACTATTTGACTCTGCACGTATATAGAAAAAATTATAGCATAGGGAAAACCATTGTTTGGAGGAACACTGAAAACCCTAACCCTTGGGAAAGGAACATAACAGAAAAGGAACATAAGAGATATATTTTCATGCAACCATGCCTCTTGCATTCCAGTTGTGAAATTCCTACACTATTTTTCGTAGTATAACTCTGTAGGAGTTAAAAAGCAAAGTATAGTGTTCCCGCTGACACCCTTATTTAGTACCTATCCCATTGGATTCCTCTCTTCACCTTGATCACCGTGGTACCGATCATTTTTAAGCCTTTTTTTCCCGTGGACCCGACCCCCTTCTTAGAACCCTTATTTGGGACCTATCCCATTGGATTCCCCTTTTCGCCCCGATCATCATGGTACCTATCAATTGTAAGACTTTTTTCTGTGGTCCCATCCACCCTTCTCAACACCCTTATTTTCCACCTATCAAATGTTATTCCTCTCTTTGCTCCATTCTCCATGATACCCCTCCCCTATAACCTTTTTTTCCATGAGGACTTGCCCACCTATTTTTTACTCTACCCAAATGGAAAACACCCACAACCAAGAACTCAATGCCTTGATTTCCAATAACATATAGAAAAAGGAGGACATCAAGGACCTCAATTCCAAAATTAGCAAGCTCAATTCCTTAATTCATGCCCTCTAGGAACAATGTGCTACCCACAAAGACATCAAATACATCAAAGAAACACTCAACCAATTGATGAGTCACTCCCTAAACCCTACCTCTTCTGAAAAACCTTGCTATCATGATGACACCTACTCTTCCCATTTCCAAGGCCCTCATTCCGATCCCCTTCATCACAACCTACACCTTCCCATAATTGAGGTGAACAAATTTGATGGATCGGATCCCATGGGTTGGGCCACTCAAATGGAAAAGTATTTCTCCTTACATGGAATTACTAACTAGTTGGAAAAACTTCATTATGGTATCCTCTATCTAGATCTAGAACACTAGAAATGGTGGAAATAGCATTGAAATTTTTAAATACCTGAATATATCTACAAATATATCTTAATATAAACCCTTAATATCAACAAGAATAAACCAAACCATTCATCAAATATGGAACACAAGAAATAGCCAAAACCCTTGAGGTAGGGTAACACCATATATTAATCCTTAAGGAAGGATAACAATTCTTAAGAAATACTTGCTTGTTACAATCACAATATACTTGACTATCCTCAATACATTTCTTACACTTCTTTATATAACATTCTATATCTTCTAGGAACATTCTAGAGATGGAATCTTCTAGAAAACCTATTTATTATATCTAACTACCATAATGAGCCTTATTTAATAATATAGTGGACCTAGTACACCTTAAATTTAATGGGCTCCATTAATAATACATAACCACATTTCCATTGGGTACCTCCCTATGTACCTCCCTAGGTATACTACATTCCATCCGCCCTTGTTGATATTTTATGCAATTTCAGAAGTTATTCCTAAGTGTAATTGTATTGGTTATTCCTAAGTTTAATTGTGAAAGGGTTTATTGATAAGTCATGCATTTTAGGTCTTTTAGAGTATAAATAGAGGTTATACCGAGTCATTTTGATCACTCATTGAATATAATTACAATAAAGTAGTACGCACTTATCTAGGGGGCTATTCTTGGTTCGTGTCTGGGTCTCTTTGGTATTGATTTCGTGAAAGAGAATTGTATGACATTGTACATGTTAGAGGAATCTATATTGAGTAAATTTTGCAGGGTTTTTGATATAGGTGGATATCGGTGGCCACCCACCTATTCCACTGGCTCAAAAAATAGTTTTCCACCTTGGCAGTTTGTTTTCTAGTTTTCGGGTCCTGATCTTCCAGGGCCATTTTGAGGCCCTAAACAACATTTTTAGGGTTCACCACAATTATAATATAGACAAAGTTAGAGTCTGATGAAAACACGTGTAGTCCTAGGATAGACCTTTCCAATGAGATATTGTGTGCCCAAAAAAAAGATCGTATGCCAAAGTTACGACCTCGAGAAGTTGATACACCAAACTACCCAAAACGAGGTCCACAAAACTGTTGGATTTTCATCTTCCGAGGTTAGGGTTTTGGATTTTATTTATGTTAAAAAGGCATTAAGAGCCTCATTGTAATCCATATTCTTGCGAATGCGAGTATCCATCACATATCTTCTCGGAGATAAGCTTCCACCATTCTAGTGAGTCTTTCACTCTATATTTTTACAGTCTTTGTACATTTTCTCTCATTAATAGAAATTGTGTATTACTATATCTTTGTGTTTATGGTTGCATCTCTGATATATTTATGTTATATTATTGGATATTTGAGATATATGTATACATTTATTTATTATATCTCCTCTCTCATTTCCTCCCGAAAATAATCCAGATTAGTGGTATAAGAGCAGGCTGCTCTTGATCATTTTTCAATGCATCTCCCCAACGAGGTCCGAGTATATCAAGTTGGGTCTCGAGATTGTCTCCCTTTAGGACATTCTCTCTCACATTCCTAAGAAATAATCCATGGCATAAGAAAATAAAAATTATGGAGTAGAATATTCTATCAATCTCTTTCTTGAGAAAGCTCTCACGCGACAGAGGGACAAAATGATGGAGAATTTTTCCCACTTCCTTCAACACCTTTTGATAGCAACAGATGCATCTTCATTAAGCGACCAATTTAGAAGCACCTCGCCTTTCAAGGTACATGATAATTTTGACATTCCCATATTTAAAGGTCAGACAAATGTGGATTCCCTAGACAAATGGTAAAATATGCTAGAAGGCTATTTATCTGTTCACCATTTTTCCAATAGGGAAAATATCACCTTTGCACACCTTAAGGCTCTCCCCCATATCAAACATTGGTGGGAAAATTTCTAGGAGAAAATTCCACAAAGGAGTCTGGAATATATGGGGTCGATCCCAGTTTGTAATTTTTTGTGGATGCATTGAAGGAACAATATTACCCTGTTGGAAACTATGAGACCAGTACATGAGATGGACCACATTGCATCAAGAGAGGGGCCAAGACGTGCTAGAGTTCACCGATACCTTCCATACCTTGTGCACCAAGATGGGTATCGAAGACTCTGAGCGAAATTTGGTTTTGAAATACCGCAGGGCTCTACACAAATACATTCAAACTGAAATGGATTTTATGGATATCTCATCACTCGGTGTTGCTTATCGATATGTTGTTAAAATTGAGAAGAAATTTAAGCACCAGAACAAATGGGAGTTCGGGTCTACAAATTCGCAACAACCAAAGTATGATAAAGACGACCCTAACAAAAATCCTTTCGAAAAACAATCCAAGCGGCACGAAAATAAGAGTCACGAAAAGACGAAGAAGGACACTGGAAAATGGTGAGATTTCCAGAAAATCACCTGGCACAACACCAATGAATGTCGCTCAAAACAATCATTGGTGGCCAAGATCAAAGACAAGGATTCAAACCCTGATTCAGAATCTGATTCAAAAAATACTAGTAGAAGACAAATCATCGACACAAACCCCACTACTATTGTCGTGACCGCAAAAATTCAACTAGAAGAATGACCATATCTTGAAGAAGGGGAGTGCCTTTCTCATTCACATATGTGGGTGAAGGGGACCCCGCTGCATTTTGTTGTTGATAACAGAAGCCAAAAAAACCTCATCTCAACTGAGGCCATCAAATAGTTGGGATTGTCGACAACACCACACCTGCAACCATACAACATTGGGTGGCTTCGCCACAGACGGGATCTTCATGTCAGCTAGTAGTTTCGATTGTCATACGACATCCAACCCTTCAAGGATGAGATATTATGTGATGTTTCCCTATTGGATGTTTGTGATGTTCTCTTGGGCTAGCCATATATGTGGAAGCACCATGCTATCTATGAGTCTCGACCCCTTAGAGTCATTTTTACTCTGGGGAGTCATCTGTACAAGATACCAGAGGTAGTTCCAACTACTTCCCCAACTAAATAGTGTTGCAAGATACTATGTCATACTACAAAATTCAGCTTCTTCACAACATGTTCAAAGGGTGAATAGAAGGACACTGCAACCACTACAACTTTGGCCCAAGCACCTTGTATCCAACAGAAGTAGGTCAAAAAGGTGGCAGCAAAGAGAAAAGATTCCTTCTACACATAATCATCTCATGTAGCTCGACTGGTTGAACATACTCAACCCTGCCAGCCACAGGTTCATAACAACCTTCAACAAACTAAGAAACACAACTTCTCCAGCAAGGCAACCAACTCACTAAGGTTTAGGTTCAACAAATGCTTCCCCCTCTCCCCCGAGAACTCGACACAATGAATACAATTGCTTCCTAAGGAGGGAGGAGTGATCCAGGTGAATATTGGTGGCCACCCACCTATTCCATTATCTCGAAAAATAGTTTTCCACCTTGGCAATTTGTTTTCTAGTGTTCGGGTCCTGATATTTTGAGGTCGTTTTCGGGCCTTAAACAACGTTTTTAGGGCTCAAAATACTTAGACGATAGATTGAGTCACATTCTGATGGAAAAATGTGTAGTCCTCGTATATACCTTTCCAATGAGCTATCGTGCACCCAAAACGAAGATCATATGCCAAGTTACGCCCCTAGGAAGTTGATACACCAAACTACCCAAAACGAGTCCATAAAACTGTTGGCTTTTCATCTTCTGGGGTTAGGGTTTTGTATTTCATTTATGTTAAAAATGCCTTTAGAGATTCATTGCAATTCATATTCTTTCAAATGCAAGTAGCCGTCACATCTCTTCTCAGAGATAAGATGTCACCATTCTAGCGAGTCTTTCACTTTGTATTTTTACAATCTTTGTACATTTTCTCTCATTAATAGAAATTGTGTATTACTGTATCTCTGTGTTTATGGTTTCATATTTGATATATTTATGTTATATTATTGGATATTTGAGATATCTCTGTACATTTATTATTATATCTCCGCTTTCATTTTGTGCCGAAAATAATCCGGATCAGTTTTCTCCCCCTTGAGGGTTTCCCTAAGGATATATGTTATTGTTTTGTGGATATCTATCTTGCAGGTGTGATCCTTTTGCATATTAAATAATAATAAAATAATATAATACTTTAATTGTTGGAAAAACAAAAAGATTTAGGCCTCCTTCTGGAAGAACATGATTTGGAAAGATTTGTTGAGGAAGTTCCAAAACCAGAGGAAGATGAGGACAATGCAAAGCGTAAAAAGAACTAGGCCATGGCTAAGCGGATTATTGCATACTCAATAAAGGATCATCTCATCCATCATGTTTCTCCATTAAAATCTCTAAAGAAGATGATGTATGCATTGACTCGGCTATTTGAAGGAAAAAACATCAAAAGAAGGATGACATTGAAGACCTGGATGAAGAATGTGAATATTCAAGATTCAAAGTCCATTCACTCTTACTTCTCGAGAGTGAACCAGATCAAGGAACATATTGAAGCTATTGGAGACATTGTTGATGAATAAGAAATGGTGATGATCACCTTGAATGGTCTCCCAAGGTCATGGGACTCATTCATTCAAGGAATATGCTCAAGGAGGAAGCTAATCAAGTTTAGTAGATTATGGTAAGATTGCACTCAAGAGGAAGCAAGGTTGGTAGCAAGAGAAGATAAATTGAGGGATTATGATCAAGCTTTATCTGATCATACAAGGAAATTAAAGAGTAATAAGGAACCCTCATCCCCAAAGAAATCTCAAAAGTCAAAGAAGAATCAAAGAGGCTATTCAAATGTGATGTGTTTCTGTTGTGAAAAATTGGGACATGTTGTAAAATTTTGTCCCTTTATTCTAAAACTAAAAGAAAAGGAAAAAGGAAATACGCATCATGCTCATGCCACTAAATATGATGAAGCATCGAAGAAAATTTCAAGAAAATATGATTCAAGTGATGATGACTACGTCCTAATATCAGCTCTCATAGGAACAATCACCCATGGAAATGATACTTGGTTGGTGGATAACGGTGCTTCTAAGAACATGACAGGGTGTAAAGGATATTTTCCAAACTTAATAAATAAAGACTCACCTCATAATGTGAAGTTGGGTGATGATTATCAGTATCCGATCAAAGGAGGAGGAGAGGCCTCCTACAAACTAGATTCCAGGAAGGCAATGAGGATGAAGGACATGTTTTATGTACTAGGTTTGAAGAAGAACCTTCTCTCGATTTTAGATTTGGATGAGAAGGGTTTCAGGGTTGCATTTGTATATGGACAAGTTATCATGTGGCCAAAAGGAAAGATGTTCGATGATGCAGTTGTTATCAGTGTCTAAGAAGGAGGACTGTATAAATTAAAGGGATGCTCAGATTTAGGATTGATTCATGACATTGTGAATTCAAGTGAGATATGGAATAGGAGATTTGCTTGCCTAC
>JASDQU010818211.1:14980-25780 GCA_032191745.1 Picea mariana
GCTTCCTCTATAACCTCCATAAAATAAATTGTTTCCTCATTTGACACTTATGGAGAAGTAGTATAAACCTTCTCTGAATTTTTTGTTTTTTGTAATTCTTCACCTTGATCACCTTCATCTATGGACTTTAATTGCTTAGGAAATTGCTATTTTTTCTATTTTGGTTTGGGCCCCTTTTTCTTTCAAGGATGAACTTGTGCATGGAGAGAACTATGTTATGTATGTCCTATCTGTTGACAAATATAGCACTAGAATTTTTTGTTCTACTTCTCACTTCTATATGTTCTAAATATGAATATAGCATTTAGCTAAAACCCTAGAATTACCATATTACAAACATTAAAAATTTTGGGTTAAAGGATTTAAACCATGATTCAATCCCCTTTGCTCCTTCTCTTAATATAAAAAATATTTTTTACCACCTATCACCCATATCATCATCCACTGCATGCCCATTCACCATCTCCCCATCCCCTCTCTTTTCCATGCCAACCCACCTAACCAGTTGAATCTAGATAATGCATCAAGTTAATATAAAGTTATAATGTTCCTATGAAAAATGTGGCCCAAACTTATCTTTTCATACTCATGCATGTTATATTTCAATTTATATGTAATATTATTTGTCCCTACTATTACAGAAAAATCCCTCTGTGGACAGGTGGATCTTCCCTTATATTCTAGACCCCTAATACCAAGACAGAAAGATGCAAATGGACACTAACATCCCTTTGATATTTTCTTAACTAGTTGAAAAGAGAGAAGGAGGAAAGGTGTCAATTTTCATCTTTCTGTCTCAATATTATGGGTCTAGAATCTAAGGGAAGATCCACCTAACCACAGGGGGATTTTTCTGTAATAGAAATTGGCGACTCCACTGGGGATTTTTCTATAACATAAATTGGTGAATCCACTAAAATTGGGATATAGTGTTAGGAATATTCCTATTACAAACATGCACCATGATTTGGAAAGGCACTTAAGAAGGAAGACAGGGTTCTATCAAATGATTCCAATTAATAGGAATCATCTGATTGCTTGAAGGGGGTGCCATCGGGACGGGAGGAGTGCCCCCTTGTCCAGGTGAATCAATATTAACGAGGTATATCTGAGTGACATCCTCACTCTTTCAATGAGGAGTGGGATCACTCGATGATGGAACTAGATCAACCACTTTGGTTGCACTCTTCAAGGGACGAGTGGGATCGACTGACAATGGAGTCGTATCGACCACTTTGGTTACACTCTTTAAGGGAGGAGTGGGATTGGTCAATGATGGAACCAACTCGACCATTTTGAAACTCTTCAAGGGAGGAGTGGGGATGATTGATGACAGAACTGGATAAGTCACTTGGATTTCACTGTTCAGATGAATAGTGGGGATGATCGATGACGGAATTGGATCAACCACTTTGGCACTCCTCAAGAGAGGAGTGGGCTCGATCGATGGCGGAATCAGATCGACCACTTGAGTTTCAATTTTCAGATGAAGAGTGGGACTGATCAATGACGAAACTTGATCAACTACTTGGGTTAGTGGTTCAACTGAGGATGAAACCATATTGACTACCTGATAAAAAATACTAATGGAGGATGGATCCAAATTGACCAATTCATCAATTAATGACAGTTTGGAAGAAATATTATGATAACCAGTTGGAATTTGAAGCTTTTCCAAAAGATAATAAGCCTCGTCCATACGAGGTAAAAGGTGTGATTAATTATCAACTTCACATAACAAGCAAGGAAATTTGATAGTTCTATTCTTCTCACCAACCTTAATGTCACTAGCTGACAGGGTTTCACTAGCATGTTCAACAACTGATGATGACATGGAATACCACATTCCTTAGACCTTGAAAAGACCAGGGAAATCCCTTAGAAAGTGGTCACCCTTACAAATCTTGCAAGGGAATTTGGGTTTAGGATTCTTCGTTTTAGACTTGTCGACTTTATAAATACTCCTAGTACGATTAAAAGGAGTTGGTTGCTTGAATCCAACATGACTTGATGCAGTTGGAGGTTTAGTCCCTTTCCGGTTCTTCTTCTTCTTCTCTTTTTGTTTCTTCTCCTTCTTATCAACCTACATACTCACTTTAGATCTTTCACTAGGTGAAGAAGGACAAAGGGAAGGACACCTAATGAGAAAAGAAGAATAAAGGTCGACATGAGGTTGATGTGTTGGTGGTTTTCTTACGTATGAAGCATTAGGTGCATCCGAAGCATTGGGAAGATTTAATATCACTGGAGTGGGAAACAACCAAACCAATAATCTAATTGTGAGTCCTAGAAGGCTCAGTGTGGAAATGCATGAAGTAACAACATATCCAAAATAAGTAAAGGATAAAGGTTCCTCGGAAAAAGGGGTTCCTCCGTTGGTACTCCCAATAGTTGACACCATTAACACTGACTCGACCTAAGGTCCACTAAGGAAAATAAATAATAGACACTACAAATATAAGAAGAAAACAATCAAACAAACCTCCCAAAATGAAACCCCTAGTTGGTGATGAAATCCAACATCACGAGATCAATATAAGAAGGGTCTGGGATAGAACAGGTGGATCAATTACATTGGAGACCTACCTAACATAATTACTCCTTGGTGCAAGTTCCCACACGGTTTTACCCATGGGTGTACCCTCCAAGGAGCCTGAGTGAGTTTGACCAACATCTGACCTAGGTACAATGAAGACTCCCCTTCGCCATCACCTTGTGTATCAACCCTGTAGATATAGGTCACTAAGGTTACCAACTCGCAATCAACCTCTAGGGGAGTACAGTCGACAATCGAGAAGGAATGTATGGGCAGGATAACAAGTCTGAAATTCTTCAATAGAGATAAAGACAAGTGGACTAGAAAAATCTAGAGGACCTCGAATAGATTTGGGATTCATGAAGCTCTGAGACCAAATCAAACTAGTTGTTTCTATGAAAAAACCCCCAATATACGATCTTTCCGCTATGTGGGTTAATCTTCAGAGGGGAAATATCTGCTTCTCTCTCGCACGCAACCTCGTTTTTAACCCTTGTGTGAGAGGGAGATACCGATTATTCTTATACAAACAATTGGATTTACCGCTCCCTAGCACAAGATTCTAAGTTCGTCTAATGGATTTGGAAAGTTATCCTCACAACCTATTCCAAATCCCTACACTTGCTACTGTAGGTTCGCTACCAGAAAATATAAAACTATCTGATCAATTTTATAAGCACTTCATTTTAGGGTTGTTTTTTACTCAAGGGTGAGAAAGTGAAACTGATAATGTTGTATACTTGACTCCAAAAGAATGCATAAAAATGAGATGCAAATCTTTTTCTTCAATTAATCCTACATTGAGGATATAGAAGAGGTTCAACTTTCTTAAATAAAAACACTCAATTCCCAAATGCAATCTTCTAAATGGAACCTAGTTATCTACACTACCCAAAAGAAAGAATGAAACTATCTTCTTTGTTTGATTCTAATATATTAAGACAACAAATGCAAATCCTTTAACACTCCATGACTTTCAATCAAAATGAAAGAGTCGAATGAAGATATAAAAGACAAGAAGAAAAAAGGATTTCAAACAAAGCATGAAATCACAGGATAATGAGAACTAAATGAAACAAGTATGATAACTCACTCAATCAAGTAATCGATAATCGACAATCATTCAAGGAATACAAGAAAGTTCAGAGAAGTATCCAAAAACTGATAGGGAGAAAGAGAAATCACTCAAATGTCTTGAGAAAACAAGCAGCAAGAAAGAGAAATCCAAGCTAGGTTGTTGTAATCATAAAGTCTCAAATCATTCAAAAATGAAACATTTAAAAAGTAACTCAATACCAACAAACTTTGCATACCTTTTCAATTAGTCAGATAACCAGAAACTTCACAAGATTCAAACCAAACCAAGCAAACCAAGGAGAATCAATCTCGCAATTTGGAAAAGGTTTCAAGCTCAAACAAGACAAAAAAAAAAGTAATAAGTACCAAAACTTAAACCCAAACAAAGCCACAAGCCAAAGTACAGACTCTACGCAAAAATCTCTGCAAGATAGATTGAGAAAAACTTAGCAAAAAAGAGAAGAAATCACCTAAAAAGGAGACCAATGCTCTTGTTTCCAAGGGAATAGAGCGTTGTAGCGCTTTGATATACACTGCATGGAAACATTGATTTTATATCAGTGCTCTGATATACACTACATGAGAGCGCTACCCTTCCTAGAAACTCAGAACAAAGGCTTAAAACTCAGAAAATTTCATCCAAAATTCCCAGAACTTTCTGAAATTTTCAACGAGAAGGAGATAAAGAAAAATAATAATAAAAATGATCTAAAGGTGGGAAAAAGGTAGAGACTATCCAAGGAAATACAATTCAATGTCCTTCCCCACTGGATTCATTGATTTATGTTACAGAAAAATCACCCTACAGACATGTGGATCTTCCCTCGAATTCTAGACCCCTGATACCGAGATAGAAATATGCAAATGGACAACTAAAATCCCTTTGAGATTTGCTCAATTAGTTGAAAAGAGATAAGGAGGAAAGGTGATCGTACCTATTTCCGATGTTTTTCTTGGTTGCTCCAATTTGAGCTTGATCTCCAGACTTATTCACACAGCTTGATACCTGCAAACCACGGACAACAAAGAGACACAAGGAAACTCCTATTCTAGCATACTAAATTAAAGAAGTTTATCTATAGTAGACAAGCATATGTAAAGATACATATAATAGAAGGAAATAGGCCAAACATATATTAATGAGAACATTAAAAAGACACTTACAATCTGTAGATGCAGTTGCAACAACCTCTCCAAGTCCTCCTCGTCTAGCCCTTGCACGATTCTCCCGAGATCATAAGTTTGATACCCAAAAGCTTCCTCCAAAGATCATAAGTTTTATACCTATAATATGCCTCTTCTTCTC
Source organism: Picea mariana (assembly GCA_032191745.1). NCBI lineage: Eukaryota > Viridiplantae > Streptophyta > Pinopsida > Pinales > Pinaceae > Picea > Picea mariana. Next base: position 19,900 of record JASDQU010818211.1, read on the forward strand.
CATGGAAAGCCCTCATTATATAGGATTTGGAGGCTTAACCACCATGGAAAGGATCACTCATCAGATCCACTAAAATGGGATCTCCAAGATATTTAGGAAGAAAATATCTCTTAAGGATTTTAGGGAGGAAATGTCTCTCAAGGATTTTAAGGAGGAAATATTTCAACCATCCATGAGATCCCCAATCTCCCCTGAAAAATAGGAAACCAAGTGTGAGGTGGATTCTCACACTAAATTAATTTCTTTTTCATGAATATTAATAATAATTCATGTGCACATAGTATTTTGACCTTCATATAATATATTTCTCCTCCACATTGACTAGGGATTGTGACATATGTTTTTTCATAGTGTCGAGGTGTATGTGACACTTAGCAAGGTGCATATGACACTTTGACGACACTTGCGACACTTAGCAAGGTGCATATGACACTTTTACGACACTTGTGACACTTAAGGTGAGGTACCTAGGTGTGGAAATTTGATGTGTAGCACCTACCACACACATATTATTATTTTTGTATAGAGACAAGTTATTTTGACCTTGTATTACTATCTTATTTTTCATAAGTTTTCTAAGATTTTTTAAAGTCCTACAAAATTTATTTATGAAGTTGTTTTATTTTGAAAACATAAAGTATTTTTAGAAGTTTTTTATTTTTTTACTTGATATTCTAATTGGTCCAAATACATTAATGTGATTAAATTGTTCATAGTGTATGGCCATATTTATCAATAAATACAGTTCATTTAAAATTCAACAATGCATAAAATTTAAAAAATTCCTCATACTCAATTACATTTATATTTTTAACATTATTTATATTTTTATGGACCGACATCAAGAATCACATTTATATTTCTAACATGTAGTCTCAAATTTTCCTATTTTAATGCATTAATATAGTTTATAATTTTTGACATATTTCTGGCATGGAAAAGGGAATAACATTATTAACTCATACACTTAGTATAGTAAATGAAATACATGCTCCCAAACCAAATAAATTGGTTACCATGATACCTCGATTTTAGGATTTTTAAGCTAAGTACAAATGAACTAGTTGTCTAAGCCATTTCTTTTGTTTGTCACCACATGTGAAGCTAAGTCACCACATGTGAAGCCAAGTACAAATCAGGTAGTCGTCTAAGCTAATTTTTTTTGTTTGTCACCACATGTGAAGTTGCCTTGCTATTAAGAACTCGAAATCATTAAAAAGTGGTGTGTGGGGCGAAGTGTATTGCACTAAGCATTCAATTGGGATAATTCCAAACACATGTTTTGTATAGAAAACCACAAGCATGACTTGCACCATCACATTTTATCGTTGCATGCAAAACAAAAAACACACGTGTGACAGGTAGAAAACCACAGACATTTGTTTTCCATTCTTTACATCGTTGCATGCAAGAACCCCTTGGATTATTCCTCTTCAAACAAATCATTTTAAATTGTATCATGTAACTTATGCTCAATCATGTAACTTATGTATCTTGTATTTTAAGGCTCATTCATGTAAGTTATGCTCTATTTAGTAAACATGGAGTGGCCACTATTTGTGGATCTGTATGTAGGATCATGATATATTGTCATTTACCACTCAGAACTTCATAAAAAAATACCACTTTGAACTTTATAAAAAATTGTAGTGGCCTCCAAATGTTTTTAAATGTAGTCTTATACTCATAAAAATAATATTTAAATAGATTCCAATCTAACTTATCTTTAGGTTGACTCCAATTAATCCACGTTTAAACTCCACTAAAATATCTAACATTGAGACTAAGCAACTTGGCTTCCACTTGCCCATCAAAGTCATGGAAGGCTCTCCATCTTCCAAGATATTGAATAATGAGAAAAACGTTATTTTCCTACTTGCCCATTTGTCATGGAAGGCTCTCTATCTTCCAAGATATTGAATACCTTAAACAAAGTTAAGTTATTTTTCCTAAAATTTGTTCATATGAAATAGTTGATATCTCCATGGTAATACAATTATTTTAATTTTTAAATAATATAAAAAAAATACTTTTTCTACCATCCTAACTGAATTGTAATAACATGATCATACAATTTATGAATTTTAATAACATGATAATACAATTTTTGTTTGATTAATACTTTTACCAATTTCTTAAGAAAATCATTAAATCATTAAGAGAAAGCATTTATTGCACACTATAATATTAATATTTTATGATGCACATGTGTTATGAGGAAAATCTTTCTATGGCTAGGGATAAACCATAATAGACAAAAATGACTGCAGAAATTAACTCTAATCTCAAGTATGCTATTTAAACAAATACGCTAACAAGACAAGATAAGAGGCCTACCTCGTCAAGACGTTCGATGAAGTCCACCGTTGAGCACTTGACCCAAAGCAATATACCTGCAACTAGTCCTCAACAACCAAGCAACACAAACATATGGTGATAATATATAGTGTTATCACATTTGATAACATAATCCATCAACATTCATAACAAATACTTCCATGGAATAACAATTCAAATATTTGCGAGATATTAATTCGACGAGAAAAGAGTATTTCTATTAAGATATAATCAATAGAAGTGAATGATTTACAAACTTCCGTGTCGACATGGTTCAGAACTGAGAAACTAAGTTCCTTCCATCTGGGACTCCACCACTTCAATCCTCCACCAAAGGAAAGTTGATATAAGAGAGACAATGAAGTTCTCAATCAATAAGGGAAGAGATTGGGGGATGAACAATGTGTTTAGACTTAAAGGACAAAGGTATACAGACTCAATGTGAAGTGAATAATTTCTCCATAGTAACTTTGCTCTCAAAGTTGAATTCTTTTTCCTCTTTTCCATAGCTCGAATTTGGCCCATTCATAGCCTTCAAGTGGAACTGAAGGGCCGAGTCAGAACATTTCCAGTATATGGAAGGCCAAGGATCATTGATCTCATGACGTGGCATGGAAACACGAATCCATTTTTCAATTTTGTGCACATTTCCCGATGTACGAGAGTTGTAGTAGTGCAACATGCCTATACGCATGCTGCAATATAGGCAGGGTGAGTATATGTGGAAAAGGGACTTCAAGTTTGCATAGGAAGATGGAAAAGGGTCCTCTATGCAAGATTGCATAGGGTGAGGCAAATCTTGATATAACAGATGCCCCATAATCTATGAGGTCAGAGGAGGATCTACGATGGCCGAAATACATTATCAAAATCTAGAAGTGGAGTAATGGGGACCCAACAGGAAGAACTAGTAATATACTTATTGATTACATAGTCGTTTATAGTTGTGTTTCAAAAAATTAGTATAATGTAGTCATTTTTAGTTGTCGTGACTAAATGTTTTAGTCACTTAGTAATTTGTTTGCAAAATTCTACTAGTGTATGCAAATTTCGATGACAATGAACCCCTGGGAGGTAACATGTATCGTTGATCTGTCAAAACAATCCCTTCGACAAGATCAAAATTGTTGATCAATGTATAGGCGAGATCAAATCTCTATCGTAGATCCCTATAAACTCTTGTTTTTCATCGAAGGATCATGGTCATCTATTTGGCATGATGGTTAGATATGCACCCTCGATCGATGTAGGAAAATAATTTAATCTTATTCGTTGATCTAGTGAAACAATAGATCCTATCCATTCATCGCAAGGTACCTTTTGGAGTAAGTTGTAGTCCCAGAGGAAGTGCACTCCGAAGGAGGGATTCCGAGGATAGATCTGGATTGTTGATCAAGACCTGAGCAAGATCTAATCCTAGTTTTCTATCATGCAGTTCCATTTAGAGTAAATCACAGAGATGAGCTTCAATGAGGAGGCTCCAAGGGAAGATATATATTGTTGATCATATACAGGGTTAGATTTAATCTTAGTCATCGATCTATCGTAAAGGCCTAATAGGTTCCTTGGTGCGTAGCAATGAGGGTATGATGTTTGTAACATCCCTAGCCACCCACAGGCTAGGGTGTGCTACCTTCAAGYACACCCTTGGACTTCKTACTCTTACTGGTACCTTCTTTATTTAATAAGGATGCATAAGATAAAAGGTTTAACGACATGCACATCAATATCCAACAAGAATTCATAATCTAAGATCTAGTTAAACGATAATTAAAATACACAGTGGAATACATTCATACACAGATAATAATATCAAAACAGAGAGAACCTATCTTTATAAAAAGCTGACACCAATTGGCTACAGACGAAGGACGTTCCACCCAACCGTAGACACTACTATGCCAAATCTCAACAGTAGTGTCACCTGTGAGCTAGGGATATGAATCCACAAGGACGGTTCCAGAGTGTTACTTACATTCCCAAATGAGTTATCTCTCAATATCTCATAGGTTTCCCATCACCCACAACAATATAAGTACCCAACTCTCTTCTACCCAACCTGAACCACCCAAGAGAATGGACCTCCACCCTTCTCTACCACGCAGTCCCTCAGGCAATCATTCTCCTTCGAGGGCTCCAATACAACTGGTCCAAAATCTCAATGCTCGAACTCTCATGACTCGCAGTTGTGAGAAAAATAGGGCATGGGCCAATGAATCTCAAACATGCAGGCCTCAAGTCATTGTTGGATTGCACCAACGACCACTACAACCAACTATCCCATGGATAATGTTCAACAATTCCTTTCCCTTTACCAAGCCAAGATGCATGTGAGGATGGATCAATGAATGGGTAAGTGGGTGCATGAAAGTGTGTGAGGGAAAGAATGGCACAAATGTAGAAGTGAAGGAGAAAACGATCCAACGACCAACCCCACAATCAGACCAGGGATGGGTTTAAGTATTTTCCATGGGGAATCAAGAACCTCCTAGCCTTCCCCAAGAATCTCACGTAACCGATCCCCTCCCTTAGACAAAAAGGGTAATTAAAATAGGGAATAAACACATATCCCATCAAGCCCCCTCTCTTGTAGAATCATATCCCCCTATAACTCAAGTCCTTTCTCGTCTAGCAGCCAACGATGTAGTTACTAATAATAATGATAAAAAACATTACATGTCCTGGGCATACTTAACCCTTTAATAATTGTTTGGGCACTCAAGCCTCTCAACATTGTAACAATACATTATTTAAAATTGGGGGTCTGAAACACGGGGTGTTAAATCCCCTCCCCCTTATATTGGCACTGTCCTCAGTGCATATACAAAATAGAGATCAAAATCTCAAATTTATTCAAAACTTTGCAGGTACTATGCCCACATGGAATCTTCATGCACCCAAGTAGCATCTTTAGGACCGTAGCAGATCCACTGAAATTTTACCAGCTCTATAACTCGATTTCAGAGAATTTTGACCTTTCTATCCAATACCCGCACTAGCTAAACCTGAAAGTCTCTCTCCATCTCTACCTGAATCAGACTCCAATCAATAACATGGTTAGGATCATGTACATATTTCTTTAGTAAAGATACATGAAATACATTATGCACATTCATGGAAGCAGGCAATGCAAGCATGTATGCAATTGGCCCTATTATGTCCAATATTTCAAATGGACCATAGAATCTGGCTGCCAGCTTTGTACAACTACCCAATTTCAAAGAGATTTTCTTGGGCTTCACTTTAAAAATTACATTATCCCCTACTTTAAATTATCTAGCTATCATATTATTTTCTGCATAAACTTTCTGTCTATCTTGAGCTCCCTTTAAATTATGCTTGATCTTAACCACCTGGTCTTCCATATCCTTGAGAAACTCTGGCCCAAGTACCACTCTATATGTTGGGTTGTCCTAGCTTACTGGAGTATCACATTTCCTACCATACAAGGATTCAAATGGGCTCATTCTCAATAAATTTTGATACCCATTATTATATGCAAACTCAACCAAGTGTAAGTAATCTTCCCACTTATATGGCTTAT
>JASDQU010818213.1:24653-35666 GCA_032191745.1 Picea mariana
TTCTAACATGCATATTTTTCTAACTTGCCTCCAATAATCTCCATACGGAGAAAACCCTAAGTCTTTGAAATTGTAGCACAAGTACTTCCTTGTCATTGATTCGGGTCTACTGGAAAAGAGCAGATCATGAGTTTTGAGAAAGAGTTTGGATATCTCAGGAGAAGAAACCACAACGGCAGGGATGGAGCCGAAGCATGGAAACATAATGGGACCATATGTGTCTGCAAGGTATTTCAAATCATGGTGAGGAAGCTCTCCCAATATGTGGATATTTTCGATGATGGACCATGAAAATGGTCCTTGAGGCAGCTCTGGATTTCTTTCTCTCTTCATTTTCAAACGATATTTGCAGAAGAAGATGATGACCAAAAATAGTATCGTTAGTCATGTTGTGGTAGATGATACCTGTCTCCCTTGTGCACCTAAACTTGTAAGCAAAGTCTCTTCTAAATCCATTTTTTCTACTCGACTTATTGCGAAATACAACATGCATTGATGGACAATCAACGTATGATCATCCAAAAGCCTTAGCCTCAACTGGGCCATTCATGGTTGAAACGATAACTCCCAGAGAATTTGAGTTTGTGTGGAGGAGAACCATTGGGATACAATAATTGACACGTGTTTGATTGATCATAGAGTTGTATTGAGCTTTTGTACAATCATGGTGGCATCTGCAAATGCAAAACGACGAATGAAATCTATCAAATCACTTATTCAAATGATTTTTCATGTTATGGTAGCTCAGTTAAAGTATGAAGCCAACGTTGAAAATACATGCTTGTTAATTTTGTCACAAAACATAGAGTAAAACCAAGTGAATTCTACACATTCATCTCCACCGGAAATAGAAACAGAGCTAAATTTTGAAATAAGGGGCAAAATTTTGGATTACTGCGCCAATGAAATGAAATCCCCAAATCGGTATTGTGTGTACCTGGCAAGAACAACAACGAGCGTCTTTACATGGGTAGCTTCAGGATCATCCTCGCCTGATGCTCTGTCCATGTACACAATTTGCATGCTACCTTCATCGGTCACCTTGGTTTGTTCTTCTTTGTGTCAGATGTTTGCGATGATGGTGGAAATGAGAACAACGAATGTTAACAACAAAGGAAGATTTGGAGTCGGTTAAGAAAAAACACATGGAGATAGAAGATTGGTCAGTTATTGATTACCACAGGACAACTTTCTATTGGCTTTGGACAGAGGATAAAGCCCCTCGAAGAACCTCCCCTTAAATAACACATGGAAAGAAAGGTTTCATCAAATATAGATGAACAAATGGCATGTTGGGATTGGACAGATGAATAGATGGCAACTTCTTATTGAGGTTGGGGCCTTCTGGGTTTAACTAGCAGGGCAATGATAACAACCCCACAGACAAAAATAGTGGCTTCCTTGGATCCATACATGGCGGTCAACAGGGAACCGACCTTGGATCCATCGAGATATACTGGTGAGGTTAACTTCTCCCCCATTCTCCTAAGCATAGAGCTGCAATTTTCCAGCTTGGTTCTCCGTTGCCCTTGTCTGTCAAGCTCTTTGTCTTTCTTCTTCATGGCTTCAATGCATTCATGGACAATGTTTTTGGCCCTGATCAAATTCTTATTGTTCATACTGTAGCGATATAGCCATAAATTATAGTAGGTAATAGGTTATTCATAGGAACACAACGTCACTTGGGATTCTTTGAAGGAATAAATGAAAGACTAAATGAAATTGAGTTTTGTCCAGACTCCAATTAGGGTACAGTTTATTGGGATTTCCATAATATATTAAACTTTGTTATGCTGAGTGTTGGGTTTGCTTCGTTGGAGTGGGTCTACTCCACTCCAATTAACCTCCAAGGGTTTTACCAAGTGTTGGGTTTGCTCCTCTCCATGAGTTTCCTCAGTTAATTTTCAAGGATTTTACTCCAGGCCAGGTCTATTGTTCTCCGATGGGTGGGTCTGCTACGCTCCCTCCATTAATTTCTAAGCGTTTTATCCATCGCAAAGTCTACTCTACTCTGAGTCTAATGTGCTCCTTTAACTTCCAAGGGGTTTTTCACATCTTACTGAGTGCTAGGTTTGCTCCATTAACATTGACGACAAAGGACGATCCAGAATCGAATAAAATCTAATCGGATTGAAACGAAGTGAATCTAAATTTAAAATTCGTTGAACATCATTATTTTATATTTATAAATTTAAAACACAAAAAAAAATCCTAACCTAAGTCTAACCCAAATATCCTTTTGACTCCTTACTGTGATCTTCTTGCTGCCATCGTATTTGTTCACCCTCACAAGCCCTCAGATTCTTTGTTACCAGGATATAGATTAACTTAATTTTCAATTTTATACAAATTTTATTAGAAAATGAAAATTTAAATGAATTGTTTAGAATAAATTGTATTTATAAATTCATTAAAAATATGCTTCATCGAAGCAGTGAAGGGAGAGTTGTACCAACATCTGGTAGCGCTCCACATTTGTGAATCTCTCCTTGAGGACATTGCATACGTCCAAGAGCTTAACGCTATCGTCCAGATTAACGAATCCAAGAGCTTAACGCTATCGTCCAAGAGCTTAACGCTATCGTAAAGCATTGGGCCTTTAGATTAACGAATCCAAAACCATTGTACTTTATGAAGGGTTATCTGAAGTGGACCTTACTCCATACAAGTCCTTTCTCCCTTATACATTTTCAACTCTTGCTACAGGATTCAAATATCTGGGATATTATCTAAAGATCAGGGTATACAGGGCAGATGATTGGAGTTGGCTATTGGCAAAGATGGAAAAAAAAATAGGACTGTGGTGAAATAGATGGTTATCCTTGGGTGGTCATTATATTTTAATAAATTCAATATTGGAGAGCCAGGCAATATATTGGATGTTTTTGGAGACTATTCCTCGCTCTGTTATAAGTAAGATCTGGAAAATTATGTTTAGTTTTCTATGGAATGGTAACAATGAAACCCAACATTATCATCTTTGCATGTGGGATGCACTGTCTAGACCAAAGAATTGTGGTGGTTGGGGATTTCGAAATTTATTTCATTTCAACACTGCATTGACTGCTAACACACTCTGGCGAGTTCTAACTTAGGATGGCATTTGGCACAATATTATCAAGGACAAATATTTACATAACACTACAATCATCAATTGGTTCAAATTGATTACCTTCAAATAGAATGCAACTTCAAGGATCTGGAATAGTCTTATTAAGTCAGTCCACCTCAGTACACATTAGCTTAGCTGGATTCCTGGATCGAGTCACCTTATTTCTATTGGTAGAGATAGAATCTTAGGATTGGGAGACAGTTCATATCTCTCAGTTGATCTTATTGCACATTTAAGGCAGAAACAGATTACAGTCCTAGCTCAAGATAAAGGACATGTGGAACATTGCTCCTACATTGAAAATTGGATCTATAGCAGCGATCTAGATTTAGCAGGTGAGTTATCCGCCGAATGGGATCGTTAGATCGTATTGCACTTTTTAGGGCAGGAGCTACCATTCGGGATACAGAAGACGAACTAATGTGGACCGGGGGTGACACTTGTAGAACAATATCAGTTAAAAATGTTTATTCGGCTCTTATTTCTACCCAGAGGTTTCCGACTCATGGTGGATGGAGGCATAACATCTGGAAGTGGGACTTATAGCTCAATATCAAATTATTTATTTGGTTGGTCGCTAGACAAAAAATATTAACTTGGGATATTTTGCAACAAAAAGGCTGGGAGGGCCCAAGCCTCTGTATTTTATGTAAACAAAGTACATAAGATATTAACCATCTCTTCCTTCAATGCACCTTCACCAAATTGGTCTGGGAAAGAATTAAAACTATTCCGAAGATAAAAATAAATTGGGAAGGAATTACACTATTTTATTGTTTTAATATGTGAACAAAGGACAAATCTGTCTCTCCTACTCTTGCAGTGCTTACTTGCTGGTTTATTTGGATCGAAAGAAACAAAGAAATATTTCGAGAATGATTCTCCATATGTTCACACTATGGTTATCAAGACTCTCAAATCTCTCAAGAAGCACCCATCGACACAAAAACTTATTCCACCAAGAGCATGTTTGATTTCTCAGCATGTGGGTTCTTCTATTCATTTTTTTGATGGGGCAACACAGTCAGATAGTAAGCACTGTGGAGTAGGGGGTGTTATCAAAACACCAGATTCAACAGTTTATAAATGGTATTTCAACTACGGGGAAAGAACCAATACAAAGGCATAACTTTTGGGAATCTCGACAACTCTCACACTGGCTACTCATCTAGCCCTACCAAAACTTCAGGCACTAGGAGACTCAAAGGTAATTATTGAATGGCTAAACAATAAAGGAAGACTCCAGGCTAATGCCATTGAAGGATGGAAGCACAGAACAAAGGAATTAATAAAAAAAATTCAAGAAATTAGCTTCCATCATATATTCTGGGATTTCAACAAGGAGGCGGATCAACTATCAAAACAAGTTATTCATGAACCTGATGGCAAAATTTCTTATTACAAATGGGAACCCGGGATCACAGGTCCCATGAATCACCTCGTCCTTTACTGATATCCATCATTTTCCAGTATTTTGAGACAATTTTTTAATATTTTGGATTGTGGGTTATAATTTTGGGATAACATCTTTTGATATAGAATTTGGTTATCTGTAGTTTATCCATATGAATTATTGGTCCTCTGAGACCTGTAAGGAAGCTTTTGACTGGGCATTTTTTTTTACTAATGTTTATTATCGGTCATGTTAAGGACTGGGACCATGTTATGGAAAACAAGATGTAAAAAAATTATACACTAATATAATTTTGAGCTAATTTTCTATTGGGAAAAAGTACCTAGTCATAGTCATGCTCTCAATGGAGGAGAAACTCACTTCTATGAGGAGAATATGATAGGGTGTATTGTCTTTAATTTTGAGATTATAAATCATAAAACACTTTTGGATTTGCTCTATCTTTCTCCACAATTATCTAGAGATGTTACAGCCCCAAACTTCACAACCATATAAGATAATAGGAGTGACGAGAGTCTCAAAGAGTAGTTTCTTCTTATCCCAAAGCCAAAGGTCCATTGATTTACAACTATTTTCAAGTCTATAATAGGCTTTCCAATCTCCATTTACCCTTTTCTTAATGATTCGGTTCCAATTGAGCCTACGATGAAGATCGGTTCCAAAATATTTGGGTGAAGTCACTTCCTCCAAATTGTTATTTCCATACATGAAATTATACATAATCTTTTTGGATTTGATTATCATAATCTATGTTTTGTCATTGTTAACAATTATACATATATTAGAGCAAAAAACCAAGAAAATTTTTAGTTGCCTATCAATATTATAGGAACTTTTCACTATAAAAACAATAAAATCAACATAAAAAAGATGGACGATAATAGATTCCAACTAAAAACTACCGAGATAGCTTACTTCTTTTAAATAACGCTTTTAACTTATCGTATATTTTCCATCTAAACTATTATATATATAATTAATAAAACCTTCCACCGAATAAACTATTATATATATAATTAATAAAACCTTCCACCGAATAATTCTGATGGAGATTGATAAGTAAAATATGCAATGGTAAAAGAAGAAAAGTGGATAACAAGTCAAACAAATTCCAACCAATTTTAAAAGGTGGTCATCTCTCCCATGGGAAAAAATCATGCAACGAGTACGCTTGGTCATCTTTCTATTATATTTTATATTGTTTGAAATAAAATCCATTTTTTTTCTCTTTAAACTTATCTACTTTAATTAAAATTATCTCACTCATAATTAATTCATAATTAACCTGCTCATGGTTTAACCATGTTGATACCAAATCCTTTATAGTTCCATGAAAATTTGTTTATTTATATTTTCTTATTTACATTAATCTCAATCAGTTATAAATTTAATGTGATGGATTCTCAATTAAGAATAAAGTTGTGATAATCACAAAATTAATTTGTTTGATGTCATTTTGAGACATCAAACGATATTTTTTGGGGTTAAAGCTTTGTGATTATAGCTCTCAATCCTTTAACTCTATTCTAGATATTGAGACCTTTCCAACAATGCAAAACTTGCTTCAATTAGAGCTTGCATGTGGAAGTTATGTCTCTTACAAGTTGACATATCTTGTTGACCACCATGGTACAAGTGGATGTCATGTCAACCCCTATTATTCACATGTGGGCCTAGCCACGTGTGGACTTTCAAGAAGATTCTAAAAGGTCCAAAACCTTATCACTAATTGAGGGTTGATGATGAAAAAACCCTAACCCTAGATGACTATTGTGCTATGTTAAATATTGGGCCGCTAATAAGAAAAGGGGTTTCATTCTTTTGTATTGTACTTGTTCCATAGTTGAGTAGAGTATCGAATGAGCGTGATTTGAGAGCATAATAGAAGTAGGATAAAAATTACGTAGTATCCATTCAGGCTACAAAGTCATAGGAAACTCAATAGTGAGTGCCCCTTTCTTTGTATTTTCATTTTCTAGCTTGGTTTTCTCATTTATCAGATTTCCCAAAATATATCTTGTGCTCAATTGTGTGTATATTTGTATCTTCTTTCATTTTTGTATTCAATTATTTTCATTAATCCGAACAATAAGCTAGTAATAATTAATATGGGATCCAAAAAAATAAACTACATAATCTAAGATTTTAGAATATTATGAAATGTGTTTTGATAAATTGTTCCAATAGAATATCCATAACCACTTTCATATAAAAAACTAACAAGACATCTTCTATCAAAATAATTGTAATAAAAATTCTAATACAATACTTTTTATCCAATAATTACAATTACAAAACTCTAGTATAAGCCAATCTAAGTGTTAGGAATATATATACACATTACGTTGAAATTTAATTGCAAAACACCAAGTGAAATATGATTATTACAATTACAAAACTCTAGTATAAGCCAATCTATGAAGTATGATTATTACAATTACAAAACTCTAGTATAAGCCAATCTAAATGTTAGGAATATATATACACATTACGTTGACGTTTAAATGCAAAACACCAAATGAAGTGAAGTATGATTATTGGATATAGTTAGATATTTTACTAAGAATAAAAGGTTTAATTCTAGGAATATATAGTATTCTTAAATATAATTGTTGGACACGGTTGGTACATAAAGTGATACAATATCGAATGATTTTAATATTGATATATAACATTGTATTATATAGTTTAGATATCATAACTTTTTAAAATGTTAATATTTACATTAAGTTGTAATATGAAAATGATATTTTATTTTTTTGGTAATGCAGTGTTTACGATTATTATTTGTTTCCTTAAATATTTTGGCGGCACATGTGTTTAATGTGTTTAAGAAGTAAAATTCAAAACATTATAAGTCATTAGCTTGTCTCTCAATTTTTCTTAAATTATATACTTTATACTTTGTTTATTTTATTGTGAAATTTTCAAAGAACATTAAATTTATAATTAAAAATCTATAATAAAAAATGCATTTCAAATAAACTATATATTTTGTGAGTTGTAAAATTTTCAAACAACATTAAGTTTATAATTAAAAATCTACAAATAAAATAGTAGAATATTCATTTCAAGTAAATTATATTATATATTTTGTTTCAAATAAACTATATATTTTGTCAGTTGTAAAATTTCCAAACAACATTAAGTTTATAATTAAAAATCTACAAATAAAATAGTAAAATATTCATTTCAAGTAAATTATATTATATATTTTGTTTATTGTAAAATTTTAGGAAAACAATAAATTTATAATTAAAAATCTACAAATAAAATAATAATAAAATATTCATTTCAAGTAAATTATATTATATATTTTGTTTATTGTAAAATTTTCAGAAAACATTAAATTTATAATTTAAAATCTACAAATAAAACAGTAGAATATTTATTCCAAGACCTTAATCTATAATTGAAAATGATATTGAATTATTGTAAAACAATGTTCAAACCATATACTTATATATCATTTATTCACAAAAAGTGTGTAGTTAAACATTGTGACTCATTGATTTTTATTTTTAACACAACATAAACAAAGCTTGACTATGTTATGCTAATTGACTATGTTAAGAAGACAACACATTTTCCTTATGATTTGCTAATTTGTTCAACTCTAAAAATATGTTTTCATCAAGAATATAAATGCATCTTATTATTATCAATACAATAAATAAATTACACTTGAAACTTTATCCCCTTTAACTAATCAACAATAATAAATGTTATAGTAAAATATTATATAATGATGATGATGATTAACGTCCACTAAGACCGAATTGGTCTATCAAATCTTAAGAGGATAAGTGACACAAAGGTGACACACTCTTTCATCCCATTGCGTTTTAGGAATTGACCAACATATTTTCTCCTTAAATTTTGATTTGATGATATTTTTAATAGTATCTTTACTTTGCAAAATGGTATCTTCCATGATTCCCCAATAGTTTAGCCAAGACTAGGCAACATTATGCCATCCTCGCTTGAGTCGATGGTGGTTACGACTCGAATTTGAAGCAATTTTAGGAAGCTTATTGTCTTCCATGTTATTTAACTTGTTCTTATACATTAGGTATCTAGTCATAGCCTTGTTCTTATTCCTACCTAATTACATTCTGCCCTCCTAAAAGGAACATCAACTTTCACAATTCCTTCTTTGTCTACCAAAACTACTAGAAATGTTTCGAAAAAGGTAGGCATATGACGTACAAAAAGCTCATTTCCCTCCTTATCTTTGAAGATAGGGTGTCCTAACCAACCAACAACTATTCCATCTCCATTGTCTATCGCACCTGCTCTGAATAACCCCCCCTTAGCTGAATTATTACCAATGTAATCATAAAAAGTGAGTTTTTCGGGAATTTTTGACCAAGCTTCCGATAAACTCAAATTTTTGGCCAAACCGACACAAACCGATCGATCTATTTCTTATTGGAAGTATCCTTGATCCCATTGGTAATAAGTAAGACCAAATAATTCAACCTGAGTAGTTGCAGAACCATACCACAAATAAAAAATGAAAACTAAAATAAAAATAAAATAAAAAAATCATGTACATTAAAACTAAAATAAATAAATATTTTTCAAATACATAATAACTAAAATAAATAAAAATAAAAAATTATTAACTAAAATAAATAAAAATAAAAATAAAAATAAGTTTTCATTGTTCCATTGTTCCTTATTGTAGTCATCATCAATCATTATGAAAGGGCTTAAGATTATTTTCCATGTAAATGAAAATAAAAATAGAAAATTATTTATCAAATCATCACGAAATAACTTCATTGTTGTAAGTTATTAATCATCATTGTTCCTTATTGTAGTCATCATCAATCATTATGAAAGGGCTTAAGATTATTTTCCATGTAAATGAAAATAAAAATAGAAAATTATTTATCAAATCATCACGAAATAACTTCATTGTTGTAAGTTATTAATCATCATAAAAGGATTAAGATTATTTTAAGTGTAAATGTAAAAAAAAAGTTTGTGAAATTTTTGATATAAATAAAAACTAAAATAAAAAATCACTTTTCAAATAGCTTAAGATTATTTTTCATGTAAATGAAAATAAAAAATAAAAAAAATATTTGTTAAATTTTTCAATACAAATAAAAAGTATTATATATATATATATATATATATATAAATTTTTCATGCAAATGAAAATTAAAATAAAAAATTATTTTTTAAATTTGAAATGAAAATAAATTACTTTTTAAATTTTCCATGTAAATGAAAATTAAAATGATGATGATGATTAATGTAACACCCTTTTTTCGTTCAAACTACCCAGGGTTACTATAAGACGACTTGGTAGATAACCCAGAATAACTGTAGCGC
This sequence comes from Picea mariana, assembly GCA_032191745.1. Taxonomy (NCBI): domain Eukaryota; kingdom Viridiplantae; phylum Streptophyta; class Pinopsida; order Pinales; family Pinaceae; genus Picea; species Picea mariana. The sequence continues at coordinate 34,526 of JASDQU010818213.1, forward strand.
ACCTTGGCTACCGTGTAGGTGTTACTACGCGGAATAACACATTCTCATTCATAGTTAATCACGTGCATTTAAGCAATGAAATACATTTAAGCTTAGAGTAAGCATAAGAGTCATTTTAACATAAATAATCCATGGAAAATACATTAATCCAAATGCACAGCAGAATGCATGATCGTTATAATACACAGAGATACAAAACATATTGATAAAATGTGATAAAACATAGTTAGACACTTATCTTGTAACAATGGTTGAATCCACCAACCAAGTGCAGGCCTTCCACAAACCTCCCAACCTTAGACCACACTGCTCATCAGCGCAGCAGTGGATCACCCCCGAGCTGGGACTAAGCTCCACCCCAAGGCAAGGAATCCTAGCTAGGCTGAGGTTACAGGGAAAACAACACTTAGAATCTGGAAGGATTCTTCCCAGGATGCCATCTTACGCCCACTACTACCAGACTCTCATTCCCCACATGCCTATTTCGCCCGGGAGTATACACCTTCACAAGCACATTCCATCGGTGCTAACCTCCCTCTCTGGGTCTTGGCAACAGGCCGAATCAGGAAGTCTCAGAGCCTGAAGCTGGTGCTGGACACTCTTTGGAAGAAACCTCTTCCAACAACATCCACCTCCCTCACCTAGAGAGAGGTCACACACAGGCTCAATCACCACCTGCACTGGACAAAAATTCACGCGCAATCCATCTCTGCATGACCACCACAGTGAACCAGGAATACAAACTTAGACCTCTCAGAACAAGCTCTGCAATGGCAACCAGGTCTTACGATGTTTATTTTCGGAATTGCCTGAGAAGCAATTTTCACAGGGAATTACACAGACTCTCTCCCTCTGGCAGAATGGCAGGTTTTCCCCTAGGATAGACTCACCCTCTCGTTGTCGGGGATGCGTGACAGACAATCCATGCAAGGGTCAACGCAGGTTCAGACTGTTCAGATAGGGGATGTACCGGCTATCCCGGAACCAACACAGATACACGTCTTTCGGTTCAAAGGATGTACAAGGGTTTCTCTGCAGGAGTCAGACCCGTTCCCTTCTAGCAGTCTGTGAGTCAAATGGAGGAGGAACCCCCAACACGGCTCATCTCGGCCTTTTATTGCATGGCCAGGGTTGACACTTG
>JASDQU010818215.1:1360-16195 GCA_032191745.1 Picea mariana
TCAGGTGCTCTATGTTTAGCCAGTGTGGGCCCCTCTCCCGTCATGTCATCCTCCAGAACCGCCTTCCCCTGCTGCCGTGTGTCATCGGTCCTCCTCCACTTTTTTGTCCAAATGGCCCTTTCCCTGTCTCATCGTCCACTCACCACCCACCACGTGTCCCTTTCCCTCCACATCGGCCTCCCACTAAAAGCGCCCATCATGTCTACCTTCCAGCTTACTCCGCTTATTCTTTTTGCCATGTGTCTTTCCTGTAACCTCTCTCGCCCCCTCATCTTTTTAGGCTTCGCCCCTGCGGTCCGACCCCATCATTCCGTTGTCGAGCCCCACCTCCCACGTTGGCCTCCATATCCGTCCTTCAAGCTATTCAGTTAGTCCAGGTGGCAGCGCGGGAGGCCCTCCACATCCCAAAGGCACCGAGTTGGTCGGGCCATTCTCAATCCCAATGAAGCAGTTATTGAAGCGGTTGGTGGTGGTTAGATATCGCCTCCACCATAATGGGAAAGTCTGGCAATGAATTAAAGGCACGTCGATTCGCCGATGAAACTATCAGAAGATCGATCGCGTCTGCCATAAGTTGCACGACCATTCAAAGATTGCGGCTGCAGATTGTCAGAAGCCATGCAGACGCAAAGCTTTTAATGCTACGTCTTGATTTTGTTGTTGTTAGTTTGAGTATATGAAGGTGTTTTCGCCATTTTTGTATCTATCGATGGTAGAGCTGAGCTCCCGACTGTAAAGTTTCAGCAAATATTATGGTTTCCTAGTTATGCCTCTGTGTTTGAGATTTCTTGGTTTATGACAAACAGTTCTCCTCTTTCATCCTTATTTCATCTCATGCCAGAGAGTTCACAGTCGAAGGATTCGCGTGGATTGTTGCAATTTTGTTATGATAAAGGATTTGTTGTGACATTATTGTATTCTCCGGTCTTATGTGTTTGAATATAAAAGGATTTTGTGTTCGGATGCTTTTCTTCTCCAGTCTATTACGAACTTGATGTTTATGATAGACCTTTGCATTCTTCTCATGAAAGTCTTCCACCTACTCACCCTTTACTGCAACTCACTGTTTGAAGTTTATCAAGACCTCACTCGTTCATGCATGCCTGGCCTAGTTTCTGAGTTGAGACGATATCGTTCTGAGTTTTCCTCCATTAGATCACCCCTTTAAACAAATCGTGACATTAAACTGATGGGCATCGGGCTCTGCTCCTGCAAGCAATCCAGGAGTGACTTCCGTTGCCAACACCTTGTGAGTAGAGATAACTACGCATACACTACCCTGAGTTGCAACAAATATAATACAACTATGTGCTTATTAATCACCTTTAGGGTGGTGTAATCGATTTTTGTATCATGTAATGAAAATATGTGGTTTAAGAGTTTAGGAAATTCAAGGCGGAAGTTATCTTTCTGATAAAAAGAAAAGGATAAAAAGAAAAGGAAAAGGAAAAGAAAAAGAAGTTTATAAACTTCGATTTATAATATTTGAAATAAATAAATACCAACATGGGAACCAAGCTTAAGTAATGTGCAGTTTATTTTTATGTTGAGAGAAAGTACCTTGCATTTTTTTTCGTATTTAATAGGAGAAAAAAATAAATAATATATACACATGCATAACCATAAAGTCATTTTAATTTTAATTGTATTAAAGACAAATAAAAAAGTTTACATCAATTTTTTATTCTTATTAACTTTTAATAAATATAAAATAAAATAAATACATCCTTAAATTATAATAATTATTATTAGTCCCTGCTAAAGTAGGACTATAGCAATGAGTTTTCATTAACTCTGTATTAGTATGGAGTTGACTAACAAAAAAGTAACAAATTATTATAGTTAAATTTAAGATTTTAAATTTTATTATTTTGTTTAAATATTTAAATTTATTTATCTCTAATATGATTGGATCAATTTTTAAAGATCTTATTGTAGAAAAGACAGTACCATCAAATAAAAAACATTATCAAATTTATTCACTGCAGTTTAAAAATGCAAAATTAACAAAGTGTGTTGGCCCGAATAAGAACACATAGTATAAAGACGCAAGTGCAGAATCTGTCAAGGTGACAAAAGATACGTGCAGATTTGAAATAATATCTAACACATTAAACTGGGATGCAAATCCCATCAAAGTCGTCGTCGACTTCACAATAAGAGCTCAAATCATTTAACTAATGGTTTCATAGATAATTCCCTTTTAAAATTGCAGGAAAATAAAATAATTCATGGGCTCATGTAAAACTTAGGAAATTTTGAAAAATGTTTGGTCAATGCTCAAAAAAATCGAATGCTATATACGTGCCTACAGCAGGTATAATAATGAATTGATGATACATGCGTTAGTTGGAGAATAATGAAGACCCATGCTATTGCCAACTTTCCACCATTTCGCACCAAACTTGAAGTTAATATGGCAAAAAATATTAAACCGGATTGCGAATCCCATCAAAGTCACCGTCGACTTCACAATAAGAGATCAAATCATTTAACCAATGGTATCATAGATAATTCCCTTTTAAAATTGCAGGAAAATAAAATAATTCATGGGCTAATGTAAAACTTAGGAAATTTTGAAAAATGTTTGGTCAATGCTCAAAAAAATCGAATGCTATATACATGCCTGTGGCAGGTATAATAATGAATTGATGATAAATGCGTTAGTTGGAGAATAATGAAGAACCATGACGTTGCCAACTTTCCACCATTTCGCACCAAACTTGAAGTTAATATGGCAAAAAATTCATGCCACCTCAATATTATTTTTCTGCCCAACATTATAAGTGGAACCCACGTGTATTTCTCGAAATTTGCTCTTGTTTAAATTAGACCACGGGTGTTAATTTATAAAAAACCACTAATTAATTTATTGCACAACCTATGTCTTATTATGTCAGTGGGCGTTTAATAATGAGATAAATGTTTTTTTTAATGCAGGGAATCATATGCATTGATGCACTAATATTTTTGGTAGATGACTAGATCTAGTGCATCTGGTGCATTGATTTGGCAGATGCCTAGATATGGTACATTAATTATTTGGCAGTTGCTTTACCATACAACTCTTTGTCTGTTTGGTTGTATTTACCATACAACTCTTTACGGTTGCAGTTAACTTCGGATGAATCGACCCTGCTCTTGAAGGTGCTTAGATTGTTTTGAACAGGCCCACGCCATACAACTCTGCTTTACCATAGAACTCTTTCCTTGCTTTATCATATTTACCATACAACTCTTTACGGTTGCAATTGACTTTGGACGAATCGACCCTGCTCTCGAAGGTGCTTAGATTGTTTTGAACAGGCCCAGGCCACGAACGTGTGCTTGGTCGAAGTGTTGGTGACAGTGTGCAGAGTTGCAATACTAAGGTATGTGGTTACTTAGTATGTCTATAAAATCTTTTTTTGATTTCTATCACAATTTTCCATTTATTTTTTATGTTGCGTGCTTTTTTTTTGGATTTCTAACATAGTTTTCCTTTTATTTTTACACAGTTTTCCATTTATTTTTATGTTGCATGCTTTCTTTTGGATTTCTAACACGGTTTTCCTTTTATTTTGATGTGGATGCATGCAGTCGCTGTGTAGCGAACAACCTTACACCGCTGTCGTCACTAGTGGCCCTGATAAAAAAACCTGTAAATGGCCCACGTCAAACGTTGATTGCTTCAACTTTGAAACATTGAAATCTTGAACCTGCAATTTCGTTATCCATCATTCATGAGTAAGTTTCATTCCTATTTTCAATCTCTGTTTAATGTAGGAATGCTATTTAGCACTAGGAGAAATAGCGATTTTAAAATCAATACAAACAAATTGCTGGAAAGTAGCATCACCTTTGTCGAAACCACTATGGTCAATCCGTATAAGAAATTATTCATATATTCTTCTTATGGACATGATGTTTTGATTCCACACCGCAACAGCCTTGCACACATTGCTTCACATCTTAATTTATAGATGTTTCTGGTATTTCTGGCTCCACTTAGCATAGTTACAAATTTAAAATTTTATTGAAATTTTAGACAGAACAACATAGTTAAAAATTTTCCTTTATGAGCAATACTTTAGATTTTGTAAATGAGCTCATCTGTTTCCATATGTGTTCCTTAAGGAGTTAACAGAGACCAACCACCTGTGGTTTTGGATTCACAACCAAAACACCATACTAGGGCATTCAGAAAGGTACCTACACTAAGAAGAGAGTAAGAATTGAATCGAACTTAGAAAAATGTCAGGGGCTTGCTAGGGAAATTAAATATTCATAATTATTTCAGGAAACAACATATTTTTCATTGATATGAGAGTTTACCATGTCCATGGTGTATACTTTTAATAATAAGTCTAGACATATTGTAAAATGTGGGAATGGAGGACCTACGGAAGCATAACTAGACCAGGGCATTCGACAAGGAACACAAATTAAGCCAGGGAATAAGAATTGAATTGGATTTGGGAAAATGTCGTACAAAATGTCATGGATACTGTGGAAGCCAAGGAAGAGCACCAAGAGGTCGTGTAAATGCTCGTTCCAATGCTCTGTGCGCATTCTCCTCATACTTAAGCTTCTTCCTTAACTTCTCTATCTATAGTTCATAGCAGAAATTTGTCAATGCCAGAACCCATGTTCTATCCAATCATAGTTCTGAGCCCTTTTCTTTTTCTTATGAGAATTCAAATAAAATGAAAGTAATGAAAACAAGATCATTACATCTTTTTCAAGTTTTATTTTCCTCTCACGTCTTGAGTATCGTCTAGAATAAACAGTTTCCAAGGCCGTTCTTTGAAGATCCTTATTCTATTTAGCCTTCATGAAGTCATCAAAAACCTAGATTCAGGAATTAGGTTCTAGAAGATAAAAATAATACTTTCTTTGAGTACAACTAGGAGGGACACTTGTCAAATTACATACATTTTCATAAGTTGTAGGTTTTTTCATTGTTTGCAATCTTTTTCTGCCATTGGTATGCATTGGTATCAGTATCTTCATCTCCACAGCATAAGAGAAGTTGTTATGGAAAGGAAACACTTAATTTCACCAAATGATTGTGTCTAATACATTTTCATAGTTTGTAGTTTTTTTCATTGTTTGCAAGTCTGTTCTTCTCTTGGTATGCATTGATATATGTATCTTTGTCTCCACAACATGGGAGAAGATGTTATGGAAAGGAAACACTTAATTTGATCAAATGACTGTGTCTAGAAAGGTTCCTATTTGAGAAGCATTTCCAGATCAAGGTTGTATAGTAGCCCCCTTACCTGGTAGGATCTTGGCAAGCAGTTTGATCACGAACAAGAACAATAATCGGATTATTTGTTGGCAATAGACTCAACCGAATTTTGAGCATGACTCAATGCTACTAATCCATCGTTGGAGCTCAATGCAGAGAAACTATCCCACTTTGTCTTTGACACGTGACTGTTTTATCTAGTTGATTTCTTCATTCTTGGAAAATGCTAACCATCCATGGAGCCTTACCTAGAGATTCGGTGATGTGGGAATAATTCTGCAGGCAAGGCCATCAAAATTCAGATATTAACAAATGACTTCTCAGTAGCATCTAGACATAGCATAATATCTAGTTGAATTGGGGCTCAAAGAATAAGAAATGGAATTTACGGTGAGATCTGATGTTATGAATCTCTACCTCGTTACTGAATCAGGACACACAGGTTTCACACTGCAAATTAGATTCATGCATACAGATTGATATTGAAAGAGCAGGATAATTTGATTTATGTTGCAATAGACAGAAATTCATTGAATGAATCTCCATTGCTCATCCATGAAAACCAAAAAGATGTAGACAGCCTCAAGCCAAGCATCACAAAGATGGTGCATAGCATATTGTATGGTCTAATTTGGATTGTTTAAGCATCTCATTCTCGCGTAGAATAAATATTACACGGGAGATTGGATTCACCTAAATCCACAGGATTTGAAAAGTATGATGTTGCTCTTAACATGATTTGAAAAGTATGATGCTACCCTTAACATGTTCCGGACCCAATTCGCTCTTCCAATTAGATTTAGGATTTCTCTAGAAATTAGGATGAAGATGAAATCCATGAACTTGTGAATTGAATTGCATGCATTCACAGGTGGTACTTAGGTTGGACTTATGAATTTTATTGCATGCATTCATATATTGTACCTGGATGATTCGAGTGGGTTCATGCTTTGGTGCTTTTCATGGAGTAGGTTCGATGGTGTGATTCGGTTAGCTCTAGCAGGGCTAGTATACAGGGCTTGATTAGCTATGGTAGGGCTGGTATAAAGGGCTAGGGTCGAGATGCTACCTATGGTTAGTTGCATAATGGGGTAGCCTAGCTACTACAAAGATAGTCTACACATAGGTAAGATGTGTGAATGGATTACCTGCATAGACATAGCATACATACCTGGGTGTGCGCGAGAACCCTGATGACGATGGGGCATACTTCTTCATTTTCTCCAGCTCGGTCTAGATTTCTTTCTTACCCTCCTCAGAGTCATACTTTTTGGCGTATTTAGTGAAAGCCTTTTTCTTGGCCCTGTACCAGTTCTTGTAAAACCACCTCCGCACCTCCTCGCTAACGTGATGAGCCCAAACTGCGTTAAGGGTTCGAAGCCCTCTGGGTGTCTTTATATAAGCGACCACACCCACTATCACCATACACTCACAAAAGATATGAGAAAAATGAATAATTAGATAGCACTTTAACAAATAGTTATTTACCTTGCTACTTAAGCCTTCTCCTGCCCCTGCCCCTTCCCCTGCCTTAGAGAAAATGGTAGTTCCCATGAATGACTGGTAGCATCTGTCCAACCGAAAGTAATGCAGTAGGGTGGGCATCTCGATATGGCCACATGTTCGTTTTTCCAGCGTGGTATGCACATGGCAGTGGAAATATTTCCTTGTAATCGGTGTTTACTTTAATTAATCGCAATCTTTTTTTTAATCACGATGGGCACTCTGCATGTATTGCACATCTCCCGCAAAATTCTATGCTCGACCTACCCAACGCATCACATCTTCTCGGCCCTAACTGCATTAACTCTACCAGGAACATGCATTAAAGAGAAAAGCATCTGCATTGTATCCCATGGCAGACCCTCAAGTCCAAATACAAGGCTTAGCACGCTGCCTTTTCCCGTGCTATTGGTGGTGTTGCCATGGGTGTTGTATTAGATAATATATTTAGGTCAATAAAAGTAGAAGGATAGGCGGTAAGAAATAGATATAGATACATATAACTAATATCTATGCTTTGCTATATTAACACCTTGCTCTATTCATGCGTCGCTCTATTAGCCAACTTCCTGTCATTTTCACCTCTGACAAGCTAATTGAACCATGTTAAATGTATGACCTCTTCAATTTCGGCTTCCTTAACTCACAACAGACATATGGTAAGAGGTATCTCCCTCACTACATTAGGAAAGGATGGACATAAGGTAAGAGGTATCTCCCTCACTACATTAGGAAAGGAAGGAGGAGCTCTTTAGTAAGGACCCCCATAACCTCCCCATTCCCAAGTTCAGTAGTAGATATGATTCAATGGAAGGAAGGCCTTGCCATACTTCCATTCATATCATATCGTCGGGGAGATCCGGAAACCATCTTCGGGGATATGCTTTGAATGGCTTCCCTACTTTACTTTGTTGCCAAATCAATGTTACTACAACATATATCTAAAGAAAAGGATAGAAAGATGAGCACCTCAGAGAAAAGAAGATCAAGCATTGATCAAAGAGACAAAAAACAAACATCTATGTTTATGATTATACAAGTTGTAAATATACGGGTAAATGGTCTCCTGTAACTCTACCATTGAACCCAGAAAGGGCATTTCTGGCAGTCAAACCAGAATACTGTCTGCCTTCTTCTACCCTTTTAGATTGGGAGCCGAGTGATGGTTCTATTCTTCTATATTAAGTGAAATAATCCCCCCTATTTTGAGTAGGTAATGCCTATTGAGAGAGCCTTCCTATTTTGAAAGAAAGCCCCCATATTTTGAGTCAGTTTTGATACTAAGTGTTGTTATTACCAGAAGCACACCTTTAGATTGAACTAGAAAAGATTCCCATCATGAAATGGGTAGACCTTGTGTTTGATTCCTAGCCTACCCAATTTTCAGCATGGGATCAAAGTCAGGTAAGTTGGCGGTGGCCAAGGGACTTGAGTCGAAGTGTCGCTTGAAGTGGTCAGTGGAGGCGTTGGAGGTAGCAATCCACACATTTATAAGGATGCCTCTCATGAAAGGGATTATATCTCACTGGTAAAGCAGCCTGTTGGTTGGGACCACATCCTGTGTTCTATTCCTAGGGCGTCAATTTTTTCACAACAGTTACGCTAGTGGATATTTTCTTCAATGAAATAATTTCGGAGTTTATGTATTTGTTCATGCAAACAAAATCTATTGCAACATCCTTTATTCTTTTAACATAAGAGGGGTGACTTCACCAATTCGACTAAGATCAAAAGATAGCCTCGAGGCCATATTTCTTCTTATATTTTGTTTTCAAAATGATGAGCTGAAAAAAAAACAGAGGGGCTTTCCCCTTCAACATTAGTCACCAATTAAAAACCATAGTTTTTGCCAGTAAAACAACACAAGGGCGTAAAAGTTAAAATCAAATATAACAGTCTAAAAATTAATTCTGACTACATCTATTAGTCATACAAGGATCTGATATGTGCTAGATAAATAATGTCTCCAATTTCTTCTATTGACATAAGCGATGCTCTTTTTGACCAATCATCTGCTTGGACATTAAGTATCATCTAAATATGGGAATAAGAGATCATTGAGAAGCTCCCATCCAACAGCTTTGCTTGACTAAACAGAAGTTTCAGAACTATATTCTGCAGGCTCATGGATCCTTTTACCCATTCAATGACCATTTTTGAATCTCCAAAAATCTGAGGTTGAGAAAGACCCTTTTCAATGGATAGTTTCTTTACTAATTAAAGAGCATTCCATTCAGAAAAGTTGTTTGAACCAGCACCAATGCCAGCCCTGAAACTCAACTTATGGGAATCCAACCAATATATTAAACACCCAACACCACATAAGCCAAGGGTTCCTTGGAAATCTCTATTGAAAAACCCTGTCAATTTCTAAAATATAGATTTTCCTTGGAGCCTTTATCGTTCCCATAGAGAAAATATCTTCATTTCAAAATTGGACTTGTTGAAAAACCTGAAAAGGAGTTTCCCTATACTGGAATATGTTGGCATTTCCTGCTAGCCAGATTACCCTGGACACCACCAGAGGCAGAGCTCTATGGTTTTTGAGTAAAGTCTCTTCAAATCGATGCTGAATAGATTCCAAGATTGGATCATACTTCCAACTCCCTTGGCCTCCAGCTAAATAGATACAAACACACCAGACTTTTTTCTACATAAGGGAAACTTACTAGCAAATCTGAAACACATCTTATCTTAGCATCCCTGTTCAGAAAGAAGGATATTACATTATGTTATCTTAGTAGCCCTGTTAAGAAAGACATAACGACATAATATAATTTTATCTTATCTTATGAGAAGACCTGTTATCTTATCTTATGTGCAGACCTGTTAAATGTGGTGGCCAATTATTATCAGGGTGGCCAATTACCTTGTGTTGAATGTATTCATTGATTTGGTATGAAATTCTCTATATTGATAAGATTTATGTGGTACTGGCCATGTCACTTTTCTCTCTCTTTTTCTTTCCATGACCATTGGATAAAAGGCACCAATGGAAAAGAAAAAATATTTAAAATCAAACCTGAGACTTAACCTGTTTCAAAAACAAACCCGAGAGTTAACCTGTTTCAAACAAAAAATATCAAAATTGTGAAACAAGTTCTTAACTTATCTGACCACGACCTTTTTGGCATGAGGTTATTAAGCCCCATTGCATTCCACAACACTCTAAATGGACTGTCACTGTTGTGGTTATTCCCCACCTAAGCCCCTGGTGGTCAGAATCCATTCTCGGATTTCAAACCAAATCTCATTCTGGGGTTTCAAACTAAATCCCAGTCTCCCTCCGTTACCAATTTACATGTATGGTCGTGGTTTTCGATCTGACGGTAAGGAAAGGGGATGTTAGTGGGTCTAATCGATCTTGTGCATGTGGCGGTGCTGGCATTTTACCCTTGATAATTATACTTTTCCCGAGGTCTTTTGGTCTTCAACGCTTGGCAACTACACTTTTTCCGAGGTCTTTTGTTGTCTACGTTTCTATTTTAATTGCTAGCATAAAATTTGGGCCATTTGCCTTCATTTTTTATTAAAAATGTCACCCTACCAAATTATTGTATAAATGATTTAGAGGGATCAGTATAAATGATTTAGAGGGATCAGGTGGACCACGTAGTGGCAATTAGGAATGGAATTTGAGATGGATACCTAAAATTCTTTTTATCCATTCACTTAACACAACTGAGGTATCAATACCATCCAACAACCACTAAATACTCTTAGAACAATCCATTAAACATCAATAAGAGTAGCACCTTAAACACATCAATTAGTTAATAAATAATTTAAAGTCTGACTTTCTGAAAGGTCTGTTGTCAATTCACGTGAAACCTATTTTGTAGAGAATCCAATCAATCATGTACCGGAGCATCCCAGCTTTGCTTGCTTTCCATTGCCAAGACAAGAGGAGCTCTTTTTCTCAGAGAGATTCTGGGATCACATATGGGCAACGTGCTCTCCTCTTTGTCTTTTCCAGTATGGCATAAACTAATTATTTAAAACTCTGACTAAACCACTTCTTTCACTATTAAAATATTAAATTTTGATCCTACGTTTCAATTCCTTTCTTCTAACAATAAACAACACCAGATTTAGAGGCAGCCTGTAGGGAGGCAGGCACCTGTGTAAACACAGTGAACACTACATTGAATATGAAGGTCCTTACAACCCACTAAAAAAATTGCAATGAACATTAATTTATTCTTCTCTTTTTATAATTCAAAGTTTTCAAATTTGGAACACTGATCATACTGACACTCAGGCACAACCTTCAAGCTATTTGAAATTCTAAGGTCTCTGTGCTTGAATATGTCATAGCATAGTTGAGCTCCAGTTGGAAAACCTGAGCATCAATATAATCAAATTAATTTTTTGGTTTTCAAGTTATTATTTATTTGTACATTTGAATTTTCAGATTTCAAATTCTAGTTTATTTATACAATTTCGTTGTCAAATTTCAAATTAATTTTTTGGTAATTATCCAGTATTGCGTACAAGTGAGTTTATTATTGGAAGAATAAAGGAAATCACATTATGAATATTGAAATACCGAGACATTGAAATACCAAAATGACAATGTTGAAATACAGAGCTGTTAAACTCATAAAAGGCATAAGAGATAAGAAAGAGAGTTGTTCATCATGTTTTACCTATTCTCTGGACTTTCTCAATAGAAATAGTCACATAGTACAAGTTAAACGTAAGTACAAATAGACTCTGAAATGAGAATTTTATTAAAGCCCGTAAATGAAACCTTAAATCAGACTAAAAGACAAACCAACATGCAAGTTAAACCAAGGAGGGAATGCTTGATACATTCCATGACATAAATTTATCTAAATTATGTAGTGATCCTCGAGATAAATATATCTAAAATGTGTAAAGATCCTCGATTGTGAAGAAGAGCTACCAATACGAAATGGCCTACCGCATCATAAGAAAGGAGTTGACTGGCTAGAAAGTGGCTCGCTTGTGGGGTTCAATCCAAAGCCAAAAGAGTTCAGATCATAGCTCGAAATCCAAAAGAGTTCAGATCATAGCTCTCTTACCGTCACTTACTTTCACCATAAACCTCCCTTCCTTTCGCTGCTTCCAGCCATGGTATGCCAAACAACAAAGTATAGGAGGTCTTGGGGTTCCGCATTCTGAGAACATGGAATGTGGTCAGAGACTCCATTATATGATAAGGCATTATACTCACTTGGGCGGCACAACCCACAATAGCATCACAATCGACATTCCCTGCTATCACAACATCCACCTGCTATCACAACATCCACAGTCATATCCATCTCCAGAGAGAAAAACAAAACCAAAGAAAAATCCCTACGGAACATCAACACCTGAACTTTGAAACGCTCCCTGCAGGTTGAGGCCAACTCATTACAATATCACATATCCAAATCCCATTCTTAAATAACACCAACGCTTTCTTACCGTGGAGATGGAATCCGGCCATATGTCTAAATGAAATAGTAAACACACTATGTGGAAGGAAATCACATGGACACGTGTGTGAATAAGGTGATATGAGTGGGATTTAATGAATTATTAGCATTATAGATATTTTCAAACCAAAATTCAATTAACTATTTTGATTATTGTTGTTAATTTTTTTAATATTAGTTGTCTATGAGGCAACCAAGAATCTGAGTTCATCAACTCAATGCTTAGAAGTAATTGTGAGATCAATCATCATTTCAATTTGTTCCTTTTTAATAAGATTTATTTAGTAATGAAAAATATGAGTTTCTTGTTGGTTCTTGAAGCGGAAGCGACCATATGTAGGGGTCTTCCTACCTGTAACGAGGTATAGCTGACCGATGCTTGCATACCAAACTCAACCCGTGCCTGCGCCCTCACAACATGGTTTGTCTCACCTGACGCTTTAATACCAGTAAGAGCATGTGCCTGGGATTTCACATATAGATAAAACATGAATAACGCTCCCCAGGGCATCATAGACACGACGTCCCCGCTCTTCCTTCCTTCATAGAATCTCGTTTGTCGTTGGCTTGAGCTGCTTCATGCATGGATGGGGAGGGATTATCTCTACAGCATATTCTTTCCTCTCCCTACAAATCAATCCTTGGATCATAAGATAAGGATTTTAGCGAGTGAAAATAGAGCATTTAATGCTAAATTAAGATTTGCATTAAAACATCAACTAAACTCTTGTGTTTATTGCCCATTTATATTTTACTCTAGTTGGGAAGTTGTACATTATTTAATGTTAATTTTGAAAGAGTCTACACAGTTAGATTATCATAACTTTAAATAATTTTTTTGGGATATTTGGTAATATCTTTTTATCATATTGTTCGTTACTATATATAAATTGGTCTGATAATTAATTTTAACCACTAATAATTAATAAGAATTAAGTATTTTAATTATTTAAACCAGTTATGTAAATTAAATTAAATAACTAATAACAAGGTTTATTAAGATGTAGTTAAGTGAGTGAAACTCCTTTAATGTAAATAAATGATGTTCGATATGGGGTATTCAAATAGCTTCTTATTTGTACTTTCCTATTGAATTTTGATCGGATTAAGTTAAAAAAACAAAGAGAATAAAGTTTATACTAAATTTTGATCGAATTAAGATGAAAAAACCATGGAAGTATTTGAAGGTTTGTTCAATTCTCATTTCAGCAATCTCCGGTAACCTGGTTACAATGCAACTCATTGAATTGGGCTTGTGTCTAATTGCATTATTGTTTTTTTTGTTGCTCCTAAGAAGAAGAAGTAGATGTGTTTGCATGTGTGACTTTGTTTTTCTTCATTGTATTGTCCTAAGTTGAAAGCATGGATGCCATGTCCTCAATATTTCAATCAAACTACTACTTTGGAACTGAAACAACAACCCAATAAGGCAAATTTGCAATTTCGGACTTCAAAGAAGCATGAAGGGTTCTCACCATATGTGAATATGAGGTAGCATATGGGCCTTGTGTTGACTTATGTTATCATTCTCCATACAATTAGAAGATGGAGTAAGAAGGACAAGAGGGTTATTGATGAGTTTCTCCTATCTATCTCTAATAATACAAAGAGCCATTTTGTGGGTCACTGGTGGAAAACGGTGTTGCTGTATACAGTTCAGACTGTGCCAATATTAACAGACACATAGTTATTGCAAGTCAGCACAAGGATTACTACTCCCATGGTAAGATAATGAGTAGGTTGATTGTCCAGGATGGGCTTGCTTCCCAATTACAACAAGTTATTGAGCAAAGAACTTATAGTCTCTAAGACAAACATCACCACAAATTAAAAGAGTAAGAATGCCCTTCCAGTTTAGGGAGTAATGGATTTTTTGGGTTCTAAGTAGGTCAAGTTACCAGCACAACTAATTGACCTGATCCCAATCCCTTCCCCTTAGGCATTCATAGAGTAAATTGAGCAGAGTAAATAACAAATTGCACTGATGTTCTATTTATTTTATTTATCCCCTATGGATATATAAATCATAGACAAAATGTTAATTGTTTGACTAGTGCAACAGAAGAAAGACATTCTAGGAGACAAATTAGAGGGTAGAGACAAAGATTATTGCAATTTGTATTTAAGTGATTTTGTTGACTTAGCTTCATCCCTCTATAATTGCACATGACTCTTGCAATTCATGTCGAAGTGTTTTTGTTAAGCTAGTATCATCACTCTATTATAATTGCACACAACTCTTGAAAGTATTTGCAACGTTAGTCTTATAGTTTGGGCATTTCATATGTCTTGATGGCAAGTGTTTTTCCATAAAAATTGTATATATCTTTTATAGTCTAAATGCTTGGAAATTGTGTAAGATGTCAATATGTTATCTTGAGATCAAATTGTCCTTTTCTAGGTTTGTAATTATGCTTTCCATGGTTATATGAGTAAAATGAACTTAATTTTTTTTTATTGTTTTTCTATACAAGAGAAACAAACAATAGTAACAAAGAAAAGTTGAAGTTAAGGGAAACAAAAATCAAGGTATGCACCTTTGAAACTGTTTTTCCCTTTTTTATTTCTGGTTAGGTAATGCCATAAACTTAACCTAGGAATAATTTGAGTACCATAAATTGCAAAAATGGAAAAAATAATAGATGTTGAAAG
>JASDQU010818215.1:35628-46542 GCA_032191745.1 Picea mariana
GGTCAAGGAAAGAAAAAGAGAGAGAAAAGTGACATGGCCAGTACCACATAAATCTTATCAATATAGAAAATTTCATACCAAATCAATGAATACATTCAACACAAGGTAATTGGCCACCCTGATAATATCCTTTTTTCTTAACAGGTCTGCACATAAGACAAGATAAGATAACAGGTCTGCTCATAAGATAAGATAAAATTATATTATGTCGTTATGTCTTTCTTAACAGGGCTGCTAAAATAACATAATGTAATATCCTTCTTTCTGAACAGGGATGCTAAGATAAGATAAGATGTGTTTCAGATTTGCTAGTAAGTTTCCCTTATGTAGAAAAAAGTCTGGTGTGATTGTATCTCTTTAGCTGGAGGCCAAGGGATTTGGAAGTATGATCCAATCTTGGAATCTATTCAGCATCGATTTGAAGAGCCCTTACTCAAAGACCATAGAGCTCTGCCTCTGGTGGTGTCCAGRGTAATCTGGCTAGCAGGAAATGCCAACATATTCCAGTATAGGGAAACTCCTTTTCAGGTTTTTCAACAAGTCCAATTTTGAAATGAAGATATTTTCTCTATGGGAACGATAAAGGCTCCAAGGAAAATCTATATTTTAGAAATTGACAGGGTTTTTCAATAGAGATTTCCAAGGAACCCTTGGCTTATGTGGTGTTGGGTGTTTAATATATTGGTTGGATTCCCATAAGTTGAGTTTCAGGGCTGGCATTGGTGCTGGTTCAAACAAATTTTCTGAATGGAATGCTCTTTAATTAGTAAAGAAACTAGCCATTGAAAAGGGTTTTTCTCAACCTCAGATTTTTGGAGATTCAAAAATGGTCATTGAGATTCAAAAATGGTCATTGAATGGGTAAAAGGATCCATGAGCCTGCAGAATCTAGTTCTGAAACTTCTGTTTAGTCAAGCAAAGCTGTTGGATGGGAGCTTCTCAATGATCTCTTACTCCCATATTTAGATGATACTTAATGTCCAACAGATGATTGGTCAAAAAGAGCATCGCTTATGTCAATAGAAGAAATTGGAGACATTATTTATCTAGCACATATCAGATCCTTGTATGACTAATAGATGTAGTCAAAATTAATTTTTAGACTGTTATATTTGATTTTAACTTTTACGCCCTTGTGTTGTTTTACTGGCAAAAACTATGGTTTTTAATTGGTGACTAATGTTGAAGGGGAAAGCCCCCCCTTTTTTTTTCAGCTCATCATTTTGAAAATAAAGTATAAGAAGAAATATGGCCTCGAGGCTATCTTTTGATCTTAGTTGACTTGGTGAAGTCACCCCTCTCATGTGAAAAGAAGAAAGGATGATGCAACAGATTTTGTTTGCATCAACAAATACATAAACTCCGAAATTCTTTCATTGAAGAAAATATCCACTAGCGTAACTGTTGTGAACAAATTGACGCCCTAGGAATTGAACACAGGATGTGGTCCCAACCAGCAGGCTGCTTTACCAGAGAGATATAATCCCTTTCATGAGAGGCATCCTTATAAATGTGTGGATTGCTACCTCCAACACCTCCACTGACCACTTCAAGCGACACTTCAACTCAAGTCCCTTAGCCACCGCCAACTTACCTGACTTTGATACCATGCTGAAAATTGGGTAGGCTAGGAATCAAACACAAGGTCTGCCCCTTTCATGATGGGCATCTTTTCCAGTTCAATCTAAAGGCATGCTTCCGATAATAACAACACTTAGTATCGAAATTGACTTAAAATATGGGGGCTTTCTTTCAAAATAGGAAGGCTCTGTCAATAGGCATTACCTACTCAAAACAGGGGGGATTATTTCACTTAGTATAGAAGAATAGAACCATCACTCGGCTCCCAATCTAAAAGGGTAGAAGAAGGCAGGCAGTATTCTGGTTGGACTGCCAGAAATGCCCTTTCTGGGTTCAATGGTAGAGTTACAGGAAACCATTTACCCGTATATTTACAACTTGTATAATCATAAACATAGATGCTTGTTTTTTGTCTCTTAGATCAATGCTTGATCTGCTTTTCTCTGAGGTGCCCATCTTTCTGTCCTTTTCTTTAGATATATGTTGTAGTAACATTGATTTGGCAACAAAGTAAAGTAGGGACGCGATTCAAAGCATATCCCCGAAGATGGTTTCCAGATATCCCCGATGATATGATATGAATGAGGATATGATATGAATGGAAGTATGGCAAGGCCTTCCTGCCATTGAATCATATCTGCTACTGAACTTAGGAATGGGGAGGTTATGGGGGTCCTTACTAAAGAGCTCCTCCTTCCTTTCCTAATGTAGTGAGGGAGATACCTCTTACCTTATGTCCATCGTGAGTTAAGGAAGCCAAAATTGAAGAGGTCATACATTTAACATGGTTCAATTAGCTTGTCAGAGGTGAAAATGACAGGAAGTTGGCTAATAGAGTGAAGCATGAATAGAGCAAGGCGTTAATATAGCAAAGCATAGATATTAGTTATATGTATCTATATCTATTTCTTACCGCCTATCCTTCTACTTTTATTGACCTAAATATATTATCTAATACAACACCCGTGGCAACACCACCAATAGCAGGGGAAAAGGCAGCGTGCTAAGCCTTGTATTTGGACTTGAGGGTCTGCCATGGGATACAATGCAGACGCTTTTCTTTTTAATGCAGGTTCCTGGTAGAGTTGATGCAGTTAGGGCCGAGAAGTTGTGATGCGTTGGGCAGGCTGAGCATAGACTTTTGCAGGCGATGTGCAATACATGCAGAGTGCCCATCGTGCATGTGGAGCTCCTAAAGACAAGTAAGAAGTGATTAAAAAAAATATTGCGATTAATTAAAGTAAACACCGATTCCAAGGAAATATTTCCACTGCCATGTGCGTACCACGCTGGAAAAACGGACATCTGGCCATATCGAGACGCCCACCCTACTGTATTACTTTCAATTGGATAGATACTACCAGTCATTCATGGGAACTACCATTTTCTCTAAGGCAGGGGCAGGGGCAGGGGCAGGCTTAAGTAGCAAGGTAAACCACCTATTTGTTAAAGTGCTATCTAATTATTCATTTTTCTCATATCTTTTGTGAGTGTATGGTGATCATGGGTGTGGTCACTTATATAAAGACACACAGAGGGCTTCGAACCCTTAACGCAGTTTGGGCTCATCACGTCAGCGAGGAGGTGCGGAGGCGGTTTTACAAGAACTGGTATAGGGGCCAAGAAAAAGGCTTCCACTGAATACGCCAAAAAGTATGACTCTGAGAAGGGTAAGAAAGAAATCTAGATCAAGCTGGAGAAAATGAAGAAGTATGCCACCATCATCAGGGTTCTCGGACACACCCAGGTATGTATGCTATGTCTATGCAGATAATCCATTCACACATCTTACCTATGTGTAGACTATCTTTGTAGTAGCTAGGCTACCCCATTATGCAACCAACCATAGGTAGCATCTCGACCCTAGCCCTTTATACCAGCCCTACCATAGCTAGCCGAGCCCTTTATACCGGCCCTGCTAGAGCTAACCGAATCACACCATCGAACCTACTCCATGAAAAGCACCAAAGCGTGAACCCACTCGAATCATCCAGGTACAACCTATGAATGCATGCAATTCAATTCATAAGTCCAACCTAAGTACCACCTGTGAATGCATGCAATTCAATTCACAAGTTCATGGATTTCATCTTCATCCTAATTTCTAGAGAAATCATAAATCTAATTGGAAGAGCGAATTGGGTCCGGAACGTGTTAAGGGCAACATCATACTTTTCAAATCCTGTTAAGAGCAACATCATACTTTTCAAATCCAGTGGATTTAGGTGAATCCAATCTCCCGTGTAATATTTGTTCTACATGAGAATGAGATGCTTAAACAATCCAAATTAGACCATACAATATGCTCTGCACCATCTTTGTGATGCTTGGCTTGAGGCTGTCTCCATCTTTTTGGTTTTCATGGATGAGCAATGGAGATTCATTCAATGAATTTCTGTCTATTGCAACATAAATCAAATTATCCTGCTCTTTCAATATCAATCTGTATGCATGAATCTAATTTGCGGTCTGAAACCTGTGTGTCCTGATTCAGTAACGAGGTAGAGATTCATAAGATCAGATCTCACCGTAAATTCTATTTCTTATTCTTTGAGCCCCAATTCAACTATATATTATGCTATGTCTAGATGCTACTGAGAAGTCATTTGTTAATATCTGAATTTTGATGGCCTTGCCTGCAGAATTATTCCCACATCACCGAATCTCTAGGTAAGGCTCCGTGGATGGTTAGCATTTTCCAAGAATGAAGAAATCAACTAGATAAAACAGTCATGTGTCAAAGACAAAGTGGGATAGTTTCTCTGCATTGAGCTCCAACGATGGATTAGTAGCATTGAGTCATGCTCAAAATTCAGTTGAGTCCATTGCCAACAAATAATCCGATTATTGTTCTTGTTCGTGATCAAACTGCTTGCCAAGCTCCTGCCAGGTAAGGGGGCTACTATACAGCTTTGATCTGGAAATGCTTCTCAAATAGGAACCTTTCTAGACACGGTCATTTGATGAAATTAAGTGTTTCCTTTCCATAACATCTTCTCTCATGTTGTGGAGACAAAGATACATATATCAATGCATACCAAGGGAAGAACATGCTTGCAAACAATGAAAAAAACTACAAACTATGAAAATGTATTAGACACGGTCATTTGATGAAATTAAGTGTTTCCTTTCCATAACAACTTCTCTTATGCTGTGGAGATGAAGATACTGATACCAATGCATACCAATGGTAGAACAAGCTTGCAAACAATGAAAAAACCTACAACTTATGAAAATGTATGTAACTTGACAAGTGTCCCTCCTAGTTGTACTCGAAGAAAGTATTATTTTTATCTTCTAGAGCCTAATTCCTGAATCTAGGTTTCTGATGACTTCATGAAGGCTAAACAGAATAAGGATCTTCAAAGAACGGCCTTGGACACTGTTTATTCCAGAGGATACTCAAGACATGAGAGGAAAATAGAACTTGAAAAAGATGTAATGATCTTGTTTTCATTACTTTCATTTTATTTGAATTCTCATAAGAAAAAGAAAAGGGCTTAGAGCTATGATTGGATAGAACATGGGTTCTGGCATTGACAAGTTTCTACTGTGAACTGTAGATAGAGAAGTTAAGGAAGAAGCTTAGGTATGAGGAGAATGCGCACAGAGCATTGGGACGAGCATTTACATGACCTCTTGGTGCGCTTCCTCGGCTTCCACCGTATCCACGACATTTTCTATGACATTTTCCCAAATCCGATTCAATTCTTATTCCTTGGCTTAATTTGTGTTCCTTGTCAAATGCCCTGGTCTGGCTATACTTCTGCAGGTCCTCCATTCCCACATTTTACTAATATGTCTAGACTTATTATTAAAAGTATACACCATGGACATGGTAAACTCTCATATCAATGAAAAATATATTGTTTCCTGAAATAATTATGAATATTTAATTTCCCCAGCAAGCCCCTGTCATTTTTCTAAGTTCGATTCAATTCTTACTCTCTTCTTAGTGTAGGTACCTTTCTGAATGCTCTAGTATGGTGTTTTGGTTGTGAATCCACAACCACAGGTGGTTGGTCTCTGTTAACTCCTTAAGGAACACATATGGAAACAGATGAGCTCATTTACAAAATCTAAAGTATTGCTCATAAAGGAAAATTTGTAACTATGTTGTTCTATCTAAAATTTCAATAAAATTTTAAATTTGTAACTATGCTAAGTGGAGCCAGAAATACCAGAAACATCTATAAATTAAGCTGTGAAGCAATGTGTGCAGGGATGTTGTCGTGTGGAATCAAAACATCATGTCCATAAGAAGAATATATGAATAGTTTCTTATACGGATTGACCATAGTAGTTTCGACAAAGGTGATGCTACTTTCCAACAATTTGTTTGTATTGATTTTAAAATCACTATTTCTCCGAGTGCTAAATAGCATTCCTACATTAAACAGAGACTGAAAATAGGAATGAAACTTACTGGTGAATGATGGATAACGAAATTGCAGGTCCAGGATTTCAATGTTTAAAAGTTGAAGCAATCAATGTTTGACGTGGGCCGTTTGCAGGTTTTTTTATTAGGGCCATTACTGACGACACCGGTGTAAGGTTGTTCGCTACACGGCGACTACATGCATCAACATAAAAATAAAAGGAAAACTGTGTTAGAAATCCAAAAAAAAGCATGCAACATAAAAATAAATGGAAAACTGTGTAAAAATAAAAGGAAAACTGTGTTAGAAATCCAAAAAAAAGCATGCAACATAAAAAATAAATGGAAAACTGTGATAGAAATCCAAAAAAAGATTTTATAGACATACTAAGTAACCACATACCTTAGTATTGCAACTCTGCACACTGTCACCAACACTTCTACCAGGCACACGTTCGCGGCCTGGGCCTATTCAAAACAATCTAAGCACCTTCGAGAGCAGGGTCGATTCGTCTGAAGTCAATTGCAACCGTAAAGAGTTGTATGGTAAATACGATAAAGCAGGCAAAGAATTCTATGGTAAAGCAGAGTTGCATGGCGTGGGCCTGTTCAAAACAATCTAAGCACCTTTGAGAGCAGGGTCAATTCGTCCGAAGTTAACTGTAACCGTAAAGAGTTGTATGGTAAATACGACCAAACAGGCAAAGAGTTGTATGGTAAAGCAGCTGCCAAATAATTAATGTACCAGATCTAGGCATCTACCAAATCAATGCACCAGATCTAGTCATCTGCCAAAAATATTAGTGCATCAATGCATATGATTCCCTGCATTTTAAAAAACATTTATCTCATTATTAAACACCCACTGACATAATAAGACACGGGTTGTGCAATAAATTAATTAGTGGTTTTTATAAATTAACACCCATGGTCTAATTTAAACAAGAGCAGATTTCAAGAAATTGTACACGTGGGTTCCACTTATAATGTTGGACAGAAAAATAATATTGAGGTGGCATGAATTTTTTGCCATATTAACTTCAAGTTTGGTGCGAGATGGTGGAAAGTTGGCAACGGCATGGGTCTTCATTATTCTCCAACTAACGCATTTATCATCAATTCATTATTATACCTGTCGCAGGCATGTATATAGCATTCGATATTTTTGAGCATTGACTAAACATTTTTCAAATTTTCCAAAGTTTTACATTAGTCCATGAATTATTTTATTTTCCTGCAATTTTAAAAGGGAATTATCTATGATACCATTGGTTAAATGATTTGAGCTCTTATTGTGAAGTCAACGATAGCTTTGATGGGATTCGCAACCCGATTTAATATTTTTTGCCATATTAACTTCAAGTTTGGTGCGAAATGGTGGAAAGTTGGCAACGGCATGGATCTTCATTATTCTCCAACTAACGCATTTATCATCAATTCATTATTATACCTGCCACAGGGACGTATATAGCATTCGATTTTTTTGAGCATTGACCAAACATTTTTCAAAATTTCCTAAGTTTTCCATGAATTATTTTATTTTCCTACAATTTTAAAAGGGAATTATCTATGATACCATTGGCTAAATGATTTGAGCTCTTATTGTAAAGTCGACGGCGGCTTTGATGGGATTCGCAACCCAGTTTAATGTGTCAGATATTATTTCAAATCTGCACGTATCTTTTGTCACCTTGACAGATTCTGCACTGGCGTCTTTATACTATGTGTTCTTATTCGGGCCAATGCACTTTGTTAATTTTGCATTTTTAAACTGCAGTGAATAAAGTTGATAATGTTTTTTATGTGATGGTACGGTCTTTTCTACAATAAGACCTTTAAAAATTGATCCAATCATATTAGAAATAAATAAATTTAAATATTTAAACAAAATAATAAAATTTAAAATCTAAAGTTTAACTATAATAATTTGTTATTTTTTTGTTAGTCAACTCCATACTAATACAGAGTCAACGAAAACTCATTGTAATAGTCTTTCTTTGGCAGGGACTAATAATAATTATTATAATTTAAGGATATATTTATTTTATTTTATATTTATTAAAAGTTAATAAGAATAAAAAATTGATGTAAACTTTTTTATTTTCCTTTAATACAATTAAAATTAAAATGACTTTATGGTTATGCATTTGTATATATTATTTATTTTTTTCTCCTATTGAATACGAAAAAATGTGTAAGGTACTTTCTCTCAACATAAAAATAAACTGCACATTACTTAAGCTTGGTTCCCACGTTGGTATTTATTTATTTCAAATATTATAAATCGAAGTTTATAAACTTCTTTTTCTTTTCCTTTTCTTTTTATGAGAAAGATAACTTTCTGTTGGAATAATGTAGAAATTAGGATGCTTAGTTAAGATTTATGTAACTAAGTTGTTGTGTGCCTGTCCAATTTAGGGTTTGCTGGTGGTTTCAGATCCACCTTTGTAGGAGGTCAGTTCAAGGTTGTTTGTGCTATATAAATGTAATGATTGGTTTCAATAATTCAACCAAGGTAAGTTTTGCTCACATATTCAGTTTGGTTTTGCCTCAGTTAATTAATTTGGTATCAGAGCCACACCACCGTTGTTGAGTGCGTGTAGACTGGTGGTGCAGGTTTCGTCAATTGGTGTGAGGGCGCATCGACTGGTATTGAGAGCTGTGGATGAACAAGAGAGCCGATTGCTCTACAGTGAGGCACATCGTTGTCATATTCATGCACAGGGCGTGGAGGCCAAGGGCGTCGAGGATATTTGTGACATAGGAGACGGAGCCACCCAGGGACTCGACCTCGCGACCTGCGTGCAGCCTGATGAGGTCATGGCAGTAATGACCCATGACCAGAACTCGAGCTTGTTGGTTGTGCTATTGGTATCACTGTGCACTGTGAGTGCACTATGAGTGTTGTATTCACTGTGCCCAAACTATAATCACTTGACTGGGTGTTGTATTCGCTGTGCACTTTCTGTCGGTAGATTAGGGGATGATCCGTGGGCATTTTACATGATTAGAATCTGCCCCTGTTATTTAATATGGTGAACTGCTGTTTAGAATCCCGTGAAGGAGGATTCTGCCACTGAAAGCAAAATGCCATTACAAGTAAACAATGGTACCCCGCGGACGTGTTACAGGTTCCATTTACAAAATCGAAGGTGCTAAATCTGGTGCAGTGAGCGTGGAGGGGATACTTGCTATTGTTTTTCTACTTGCAAATCGCATCTCCCTTGCACAGATAGTGCAGCCCATTACCAATGGTGCGTTGGTGCTCAGTCTCGATACTAATTTCGATGGGTGTATGAGGTTGATCCGGGAGGTGACTGCAGAGTTACTAATCTATCTGTCCAATTCGCTTAACAGCCTGGGGTTGGAGGGGCAGAAGACTGCAGCGATAGAGATCGTTGCTTCTAGAGGAGCCATAGATGTGTGGAGGAGTCCTTAGTGCTCGCCTGCGTTAAGGAGACACCAGTGTGTGCCGAAGAGATAGGGTCAAGCAACGTCGATTGGAGGATGACCCACGCAGAAGAAGAGGCTCGACTTGGAAGATTGCGAACAAGCCTGTGTGGAAAGGACGGAGGAGTTGTGTTGAGTTAAGCCAACACGTGGAAAGCGCTCGGTGTGGAGAAGCCAATGGATCAGATCACACCAATTGAGAGCTAAGGAGGTAGTGCGATCTGTGCAACGAGATAGTGGAGAAGGTCGTGAGGAGTCTGGTTGTTGCAAAGAGGTCCGTGAGAACTTAGATTTACATTGTGTGGAGATTTTGAAAGCTCCTGTATTCAAAGAGGGTGAAGAGTTGGGGGAGCGTATGCATGTGGAATTGTGACAGTGTAAAGGAGTCGTGACTCTGTGTATTGGAGGCGTCTGTGTGACCGTGGACAGTAATCCTGCGTGGAGGAGTCTGGTGAACCCGACGATTTCAAATCGAGTCAGCGACAGGTCGTGGAAAGTTCAAACAATAGTTTGTCTCGTCAGTGATTGGAAAAACTTGTCATGAGAGACTGCAGTGTTTGAATACATGGAATATTAGTTATTGTCTTGAGTGTGTCATCCACATAGTGAGAAAGAGATGTGCGACCTGCTAAGTCCAGCACATAATTCATTTCCGTGATCGAAATCGATACCTGGGGGAAGGAGTTTGTTTGTGTCAATTCCACCATTCGCCTTTCTATACATTATGCGCATGATAAATTGGAAGGACAGAGAAAGAAGAAGATAAAAGGAGAATGCAGCATGGGTTAGCAAAGGAGAATTAAACAGTGTCGGAGAGAGTTGAAACACATGTGGAGGAAGAATCAGCAAGAAGAAATATATTTTGCAAGTAAATATAAAGTGTCTTCAGCAATAGCCAAGGAACTCATACCTGATGGAGACCAGGATCAGATTGTGGATCTGGAGCATATTGATGAACATGAAGAAATCAATGCAATAATGAAAAGGTTAATGCCAGTTTTACCATCATTTCAAGTAAAAATTTTGATCTTTGGAAAATGAAAATGGAAGGTTTACTTGGATCAGTAGATTTATGGGAACTTGTTCAAAATGGTTATGAAGATCCTACTGAAAAGAGAAGAGATAAATTAACATTATATCTTGTTAGTTCAGCATTGAATAATGGCATCCTATCTGCTCTGTTATATGAATTTGGTGAAGTAGAGAATGCAAAAATGTTTTGGGATAATCTAGAGATGAAGTTTAGTGTGAGGGGGAGCAAGATAGCTAAAGATGAAATTAATCACGTCACTGCTGTTGAAAATGGTGAGTGTATTGATAGTCTTATAATTGAAATAAAGACTGGAAATGATTGCATTGAAATCACAATGATTGATGATGAAAGTGTGTATGTAGCTGAT
Source organism: Picea mariana (assembly GCA_032191745.1). Classification (NCBI taxonomy): domain Eukaryota; kingdom Viridiplantae; phylum Streptophyta; class Pinopsida; order Pinales; family Pinaceae; genus Picea; species Picea mariana. The sequence goes on from JASDQU010818215.1 coordinate 46,438, forward strand.
TGTGATAATGAGAATGAAAACCTTGTGGAGGAAGATCTCTTTGAAGGAGAGACATATGAAGTCAGATTTGATGAAGACAATTCATCTAATGAAGAGTGGTCAAAA
>JASDQU010818216.1:14576-27159 GCA_032191745.1 Picea mariana
GGTCTGAAGAGTTCGCTGAGGCAATGCAGGAACTTCACGCAAAGGTGAGGCAGCGACTGCAAAAATCCAATCAAGAATATAAGCGCAGACCCGATCAGTGAAAGAGGTAGCTTCAGTTCGAAGTTGGAGATATGGTTCTAGCGCACTTGAGGAAGGAAAGGTTCCCAAGGGGAACATACAACAAGCTCAAAATGAAGAAAATCAGACCGTGCAGAGTCCTGAAGAAATTCGGGGAGAACGCATATGAGCTTGAGTTGCCAGAGGGCATTGGGATATCTCTGATTTTCAACGTTTAAGATTTATACCCATACAGAACTAATGAAGCAGAAGCTGGAATTGAGGAACCAGTGGTCCAGTGGCAGAAGCGGATGCTAGTAGCAAAAAATCCTCAGATGGAGTGCATAATGGACAAGCGAGCAGGTAACAAGACCAGGCACAAGCAGTATTTTGAGTACCTGGTGAAGTGGAAGAATCACCCAGGGGAGGATACCAGCTGGGAGACAGAAGCAGTTATCCATAGGCATGGACAGACTGTGCAGGAGCTCATGAGCAGGAGCCCATGAAGTCTTTTGATCCAAAGAGTATGATGCAGGAGCATCTACAACCCATCAAGCGAGCCAGCGCGAGGAGAAAGAAAGAACAGTTAGGCAGCACTAGCACCAATTTTGAAACACCTTGATATGTTGCGCTAAACATTAATACGTTGATGTGATGAAGCGCATTTGTACATTGTAATAGACCTTGAGCAGATAATCTCTCGTCCTTAGGTAGCTAAAGCATTTATTAGATTTAATGCAGGTAGATAAATTAATTAAGTCTAGATTAGACAGTTTTACTTTCGTGAGGGAAAACGGAATATAGGCACCCTCCTTGTATTATTGTGTTCATTCTTATTCATACAGGAGAAATAGTAGGCAGAGAACTTGTGGAGAACACCCATGTACAGATTGAATTAATAGAAGAAAAAATTTGATTCAATTCCATGGCTGTGTTTTTTTTCTGTGTGTTGTTGATATTATGATGTTGCATACTTTCTTCTTTTTATGCCTTTCTTCTATATGTTGCGTATGTGATTGCATGGCAGGTTCGAAACCTAAGAGAATGAGGAAATGAGTTTCAATTTGTTTCTCTGTTTGAGCCAGGAGATTCCTGCATAGAGTGTAGTTGAATTCATCCGCATAGAGTGTGTTGATGAGGCTCAGCAGTTTAACTCTCATTTCCATTTACCCAGGAGTTTTGGGTAGATAGAGCCGTGCAAGGTGTGCGTAGGTCAGACGAGATCTCAGAGTTGTGATTCTGAGCTAAGGTATTGACATACTTTTGCTGCAGGAGTGCGCGGAGTCAAGTGACTTCAACACTTGGTGTATTTGAAGGTTTGCATTAAAGAGTGCGTGCAAGGAGTTTCCGAAAGAAGCTCAGAAGCTGCAAAAGCTCAGGAAAGATAAGCCTTCGAAGTAGTCGAAGAGCCGTGGAGAGAACCTTCGTGAACAAGTTGCAAGGAGAGGTGAGCAGGTTGGCAGATGGGTCTCGTGGAGAGATGTTTCTTATTCGGGATTCGCGAAGGAGGAAAAGTGGAGTGAAGTCTAGGGTGCAAATAGAAGAAAGTCTGAACCGGGAGAAGCTTCGAGGTGGAGATATTTCTCAAGAGGAAGAGAATCGATGACTTGAATTCGTCTTGGAGAATCACAAAGATCACGACTCTACTCGGAGATCGGGCATATCGGCACTTCGCGCGAGAGAGATTGGAAGTTTGGTCATGGAGATCACAAGATCGCGAGGTGCGAGCCCCAGAGAACTCCGTAGGTCATGAGCCCCTCAATTAAGGTGATGAGGTAGGGATCTCGGGACACCGGATCTCGGGAGTAGAAGAATCAAGATATTGGACTCGCATGTGGCGAGGAAGTGAGAGGCGAGATAGCGAGGTTGTCGGCATCTCGGTGTTTCAGATCTCGGAGGTTGGGACCCCGAAGGTATAGTGACGCGAGTCGCAAAGTCGCGATAGCGCAAAGCCCCGGTCAGCCAAGGGAAGGTCAGCGTTGACCAAAACGTCGGGTCTCGGTGATCCGAGGGTCAATATTCAATTGTTGAACTCACGAAGTCGCGAGAGCCGATCCTCCGATAACCAAGGAAGGGAGGATCGCGCGGGCGAAGAGTCACTGTGGGTACGAAGGATTCCCGCGAGGGGATCAAAAGAACCTTTGCGTTCTTCAGGCCGAGAGAAGAGAAGGTCCTGGCGAGAGCGGCTTGCTACCGAGGGCAGGTGGGCACCAAAAGGTATCAAGATGTATTGAATTAGATAATGAGAAGTGTGAACCAGTCTTTAGAAAAATATCTTTGGGGTAAACCCAGAGTTGATTAGATCCATCATTGGCGACTTTAGGCATCTTATCACTTTATTCTCGGAAGCAGATGTCATCCAAATGGTAGGTTCCATCATTGGGAACTTTAGGCACTCTATCAGAGAAATTCGAATTGTGTTTCTCCTTTGGAATATGGATATAATAGATGATCCCAAATATGTGAAATTGTTTAACAATAGATTTGTGATCACTCCATGCTTTCTTTGGAATAACATTCCAAATAATTTTAATCAAACTTCTATTGATCAAATAAAACGCACAATTACAATGTTCAACCCTTTCTAGTGAATATTTATTTACTTCAGTATGCAATGTGCCATGTCATAAATAACATGATTCTCGCACTCTACAAATCCATTACATTTTGGTGTATAATAGGTTGTGAATTGCCTCCTAATATCATGTTTTTTGTAGAATGAATCAAAATCATTTGACTTGTATTCTCCACCACTATCAAATATTATGGCTTTTAAAAATTTACCACTCTACTTTTCAACTAGATCCCAACACTCTTTGAAAAAATCAAATGCATAACCTCTCTTCTCTAGAAAATAAAGCGACACATTTATGATGTTATCATCAATTAAGTTCATAACGTACATCTCACCTCCAACATAAGGTCTACTTGCTAGTACTAACTCTGCATGACACACTTTTCCAATAGGGAAACTCTCATGCATTTTCTTGCATAAATTGAATAGTACTAACTTTGCATGCCACACTTTTCCAATAGGAAAACTCTCTTGCTAAGAATACAAGAAAAAAGGTCTTATGTTTATGGTAATCCATACACCATGTTAGTCACCAATAAAAAAAATTGTTTCTTGAGGCCAAGTTTGCAAAAATCTTGTAGACACACTAATTGATTTAGAAGCCAAGAAAAATAACATAATGTCTAAAGATGGTAGGAAATGTTAAATATGGCAGAAGCACTATGTTGATCGGGCCTGAAAAGTCATGAATCATGATCCGCCGAGATCATCGACCTGGAATAGTTGCGAAGGTTAAAGTTGCATGGAGTATAACACCTAAAACAGGTCCCATAATTTAAACCATGGGTTTCTCTCGAGGGTATGTGGCATCACCAGGAGCATTACGGAACGAAAGGCATATTTCCTAAAATCCACTTTCTCACACCCCCGCAAAGTTGAAAAGTATAAAAGTTTGTCGGTTGATTTATTTCATTTGTTTATTTCTTTCATATACTGRAACAATTAGAACCTTGGCGCAACCACTGTTTTCCACTTGCATCCCAACAATACACCATCTGCACACCATTTTTTCTCRTTTCCAGGTATTTACATAATAACCATGGATCCAATTATATCCTTAGTGGAAGAACAAGACTCTACAACAATAGAAGAAGCCCTAATTGACAAGGACACARATGTTTCCAATGTTGAAATCACCATYTCCCCTATCTCTGTGTCCAGAAGTAATTTGTCTGATATAATTGGTAAAGGTATATCATTCCTAGAAGCAGTCCAGGCCACCATAGTACCCTATGTTGTAGAAATTGATTTCTTGTTCCYTGAATTTGTATGTTGGTGTGACAAACAATATTCTCATGAAGAAAGGGTCATTTTCAATAAACATGGGTCCCAGGTCTTGTGTAGGATAGATTGTCTAATAATTTAAGAATCCCTTAGTATAAAAAAGTCTTTTTCTGAAAATTATGAACCATTCAACGAAGATAAATTGATTAGGGTATATGGGGAATGTCCATCAGAAGTCTGAAGCTCGTTTTTACAGCAAATTGTCAAACCTGAATAGTTTTTAGAAAGTCTGTATGTACCATTGAATGTCAATCTAATGGTCATTGAAATCCAGTGGGTCTGCTCCTTATTGATTCAAGTCTTAGAGTTAGACAATGACAAGTATGTGGTGGAATTCATGCTTGGTTTACTTTTGACCTTTTTCAAGTCTGATTCTGGTCTATTAGTCCATATTAACTTTGATAAATTCCTAGCTGATACTATTCATAAACAACTAGTGAATTCCACTCCCTGAGGCATTTTAGATACTATACTTATATGTTGAAACTTTTCCTAGCAAGTAACACCATATATTTTCCTAAAGCAGCATTTGTGTTAACCAAATGCAAAAGAATTACATTTCTCATCTTCATTAACAAAGTTTTGTCAAGGATTTATAGTCTTATTTTCAWTACTAGATTGCCTAGAATTATGGATGACAGCCAAATCCATAGAAAAGAGTGGGATATTTGGTATTATTCATACATTCAAAAGTAATATGGGTTTATGKTTGTCATGAATATCCTTTCCTATTGCATGTTTTTCTAACTCCTAGAATCTTTTCCCTTGAATTCATCAGGCAGAGAATTATATCTGAAACAAAGAATTTTCTAAAGTTSCACAGAGCCTCCAACCTTAAGTTCCYTTTTGTCATTGGCCCCTTTATTTTCAAGTCCAGATCATGTTTATATTAGGTTAAATCAAAGCTCAAAGATTTTTTTTTTTCACAGTTACAGGGAAGAAGGTATGATCCACACYAGATCATATCCAAAAGAAGACAGATGAACAAAAATGTTYATTATGAGCATGAACATGTTGAATTTTTTGATAGGTTGGTGAATATAGAATTCTGTGTTGATGTGGAAGTGACMCTATATACAATTCAAACACAACAATTGGAAGTAACCCTGCATCCAATTCAAACACAACAAGCTCCTCAGAAGATGATGATTAAAGTTCCTAAAACAAGTGTTTACAACAAGAGAAGCATTTCAGAGGCTATGGACATTGATGACCAATAGACTTTAAAAAAGAAGATGAAGGTTAAACATCCATCACAGATTGTGGATTTAGAAGATGAAGAGTCCAAGGATCAAGAAAATCTAAATATGGTGGAAAGTGGTACTAGCACTGTAGAGATTGAAGAAGGAAATAACCTCCAAAGTGAGGGAAGTTCAAGAACCTTTTTCACTAATAAATGTCTTTTTGATAAAATATCAAGGTCAACTTATCATTCTAGGGACGATTTGTCAAAACAATATTCTGAGAAGGGAAATATAGCTTTGGGTGAGATTAAGGATTTATTCTCTGAAGTGGAAACAGTCTCTCGGCATAAATCTTGTTTGTTCACAGTAAGAGGTGTTGAAAAGAAGACCTTTAACATCACAGTTGCAGAAGAAGACAAATTTTCTGAGATAAAGATAAAATATGACAACATCAGTCCCCCAAACAAGGTCAAATTCCACAAGCAAACTAGTGACCTTTTATATACTGATTACTTGAGTTTGAACTTGAAGAATTCAAAATTGTCATCTTATGCAGAAAAAAATGAAAGACAATTGAGGCAAGAAAGGGCATCTAACAAATCTTGGCAAACTCAGGTTAAGAGGTTGTAGTTTGAAGGTTCCCAGGGGATGAAGTCTTTATTAGATGAGAAAGACAAAAATGATTCAAAGTTTGAAGAAGAGATTGAAAATGCCTACTACAGATCATCCACAAACATTAGAATTGGTAGTTATGGAACAGGAAAAGAAAACACTTCATCAAGAGAAATTGATTAGAAAGCTAAGGTATTACAGCTAGAACAATAAAAGGTGAAATGGTCATAGGAAAAGACATACTTGCTAAATAAGGCTATGGTTTCAGCTCCTACTGCAAAAATTGCATCAAATACTAAAGAAATTATCCAGGATATGTCACAAGTTCGCCTAAAGGAAGGAGAAATAAAAGGACTAAAGGAAAGTATAGAGAAATTGAAGTAGGAGATGCATGCAAAAGATGAAAGGATAGCTCACTTTCAAAAGGAGAATGAAGTCTTGCAAGAGAGAATAAATAAATTGAAAGTGAGGTTAAGAGGAAAAAGTATGTTACAGGGGGCCAAGCATATCATGTGGGACTCTATAGCTGCTGAATCTACCAAATTCAGATCATATTTGAATTTCATTAAGGATAGAGACAACATAGCCATTACATCCAGACATAAGTGTACTTTTGTGAACGAAAACTTATCCAAAAATCCATTAGAATGGGACCAGAACGCCATAAATTTACTCAACTATGTTCCTACTACATACTTTCAAACCATTGGATTTAAGGACTGTTGTGGGTGGGAAATCCCTCCTATGGACTAGCACTAAGGGTTTTATCATGCATGCAAAAATGACCTAAAGATTCATGCCTAAACCCCCATTACTCATATGTAAATACAAGGCTCAAGAGATTAAGTTGACGTACCTTATTTTTCATGTTTGATGTCGATCCCTTTTTGCGCTTGGTCATTCTTTGACTGCAAATATCCTCCCAATGCTGACCTGCATTCACTAAATACAAACAAACAACTCCACATGAATTTGATCTATGAACTAATGGGTTAGATATTTAATCAATCATGAAATCAATATTCCAATAATGACAATCTCATATGGCGGGACAGGAAAAACAATTCTTTTATTAACTTCACAATTATACCTTACAATGATAAAGTCAGTTGTTGCTCCTTGATCTTGCTCCTGGGCTCTTCTTCCACTTTCTTCCCACTGCTTTGCTCTATACTTATCTTTGCACAAGGATGGCTAAAGGTTGGGACAAAGGGAATACTCAATTGGGTATAGTTTCTTTACTATGATTCTTCTCTTTCAAATGGGACCCCTAACCCTTCTTTTATAGGCTAGAAGAAGCTAGGTATTTGGTCGAGTGACTAGCCATGCATGGTTAAAAGGTTTAGTTAACTTACCCAAAGCTGTGTGTTCTGTCAACAAATTTTCTTTTTCCATGTTGTTGTAGGTACACGCGGGCTGTCTTGGGTCAACTAGTGTGTACATGCGTGCATTAATGGAGTAGGGCGCGTGGGTTTTTATAAAAGGGGTTTTTAAGAAGAGTTGTTCAGCAGTGTTTTGGCAAAGAAGGAATCTGAGATGGACTGATGCTAGGTAAGCATGTCTGGTGAAAATTAGGGTTATAACAGATGCCCTCTAATATGTGAGGGAAGAAGAGCCTCTGATGGCCGAAATACAATAACAATCTTTACCGATGTTCCAAACAAGTGAGCCCAGGGACCATAAATCGGGAGGTGTCGTCTGCAAAATAATAATTGTCTCACCAAGGTGGGCATACCCATGCTCAGGATAAAATAAAATCATGGCTACCAATCAAATACACTATAGATCCATGTCATATAACAATATAAAGTGTAGCTGCGAGCAATACACAGTGGAGCTACATCTCGAAATCAAAAAGATATGCATGTAGGGTATCCATCTTCTAGAAGCTAATAAGGCCTAATGGTTGGAGATGAGGTCTTCAGAGCTCGAGAAACAACTTCAAAATCTTCAAAACTCGGGTAGGAGTCTAATATGAGTGTATGACTTCACTACCCAGAGGTCTTTGATGGCTCATTGTTCATGGACTAGAGAATCTTGATGATCAGACTGAAGGCTTCATTGATTTCAAACAAAGACTTGATTGGAATTTGAGGATGGTCGGGCATGTGGGCAAGAGACAAACTACAGAGGGGCCGACTCAGGCTTATAAAACTTACCTTGGATAATAGCACGACAAAAGATGAGACTCAGGCAGCATGGCATTAACATAAGTTTACAAGGCAAGAGGCAACACAAAATCTCCATATGTTTGGAAGAATAACCAAATGGAGGAGGAAACAACTCAATGTAGTGGGAACAAATTCTTAAGGTCATATTAAATCCCAAGGTTTGAAGAACAAATGACCAGATGTGCTTTATCCAAGGGCGACTCATTGTGTTGCCAATACAAAGAAAATTCTGTTGTGGGTGGGAAATCCCTCCTACGGACTAGCACTAAGGTTTTTATCATGCATTCAGAAATGACCTAAAGATTCTTACCTTTTACCATCATCCCATGCCTAAACCCCCATTACTCATATGTAAATACAAGGCTCAAGAGATTAATTTGACGTACCTTGTTTTTCGTGTTTGATGTCGATCCATTTTTGTGCTTGGTCGTTCTTTGACTGCAAATCTCCTCCCAATGCTGACCTGCATTCACTAAAGACAAACAAAGAAATCCACATGCATTTGATCTATGAACTAACGGGTTAGATATTTAATCAATCATACAATCAATATTCCAATAATGACTATCTCATATGGCGGGACGGGAAAAGCAATTCTTTTATTAACTTCACAATGATACCTTACAATGATAAAGTTGGCTACTGCTCCTTGATCTTGATCCTGGGCTCTTCTTCCACTGCCTTCCAACTGCTTTTCTCTATACTTCTCTTTGCACAAGGATGGCTAAAGGTTGGGACAAAGCGAATGCTCAATCGTGTATAGTTTCTTTACTATGATTCTCCTCTTTCAAATGGGACCCCTAACCCTTATTTTATAGGCTAGAAGAAGCTAGGTATTTGGTCAAGTGATCGGCCATGCATGGCTAAAAGGTTTAGTTAACTTACCCAAAGTTGTGTGTTCCATCAACAACTTTAATTTTTCCATGCTTTTGTAGGTACATGCAGGTTGTCTTGGGTCAGATAGCGTGTACACGCGTGCAGTAATGGAGTGGGGTGCATGGGTTTTAATAAAAGGGATTTTTAAGAAGAGTTGTTCAGCAGTGTTTTGGCAAAGAAGGAATCTAAGATGGTTTGATGCCAGGTAAGCATGTCTGGTGAAAATTAGGGTTATAACAGATTCCCCCTAATGTGTGAGGTAAGAAGAGCATCTGATGGTCGAAATACATTAACAATCTTCACCGATGTTCTGAACAAGTGAGCCTAGGGACAAGAAATCGGGAGGTGTCATCTACAAAATAATAATTGTCTCACCAAGGTGGGCATACCCATTCTTGGGATAAAATAAAATCATGGCTACCAATCAAATACACTATAGATCCATGTCATATAACTATATAAAGTGTAGTCGTGAGCAATACATAGTGGAACTACATCTCGAAATAAAAAAGATATACATGTAGAGTATCCATCTTCTAGAAGATAATAAGGCCTGATGGATGGATATGAGGTCTTCAGATCTCGAGAAACAACTTCAAAATCTTCAAAACTCAAGTAGGAGTGTAATATGAGTGTACGAATTCACTACCCAGAGGTCTTTGACTGCTCGTCGGTCATGGACTAGAGAATCTTTATGATCAGACTGAAGGCTTCATTGATTTCGAACAAAGACTTGATTGGACTTAGAGGATGGTCCGGCATGATGGCAAGAGACAAACTACAGAGGGGTTGAATCAGGCTTAGAAAAATTCTCTTGGATAATAGCACGACAAAATATGAGACTCAGGCAGCATGGCATTAACATAAGTTTACAAGGCAAGAGGCAATGAAAACTCTCCATATGTTTGGAAGAATAACCAAACAGAGGAGGACACAACTCAATGTAGCGGGAACAACGTCCTAAGGTCATATTAAATCCCATGGTTTGACGAACAAATAGACATTTGTGCTTTATCCAAGGGTGACTCATTGTGTTGCCAATACAAAGAAAATACTTTTCCCTTCCTCTTTTTGGGGTATATTTGATTTTATTTTTATTTTTTTTGTCGTTTTCAATAATTTTGAAAAAAGAATAAAAGATTGTTACGTTACAAAGGTGGGATGAGTGTTGCAAACATACAAGTTTGAGGTGCAAGGACAAGACTGATGTTCAAAGTAAGGACACTCGAGAAAAATCCCTCCTGGGGCCAAAGGTGTTAGGACACAGAGGCAAAGTGCTACAGGGCTTGCGTATAAGGCATGCTTCAGATGGTTTAGTTGAGAGCAACATCGAGCCAGCATTAGACTAGAGACGCAGGTATGCAAATGTGATTAATAAGACACACAATGGTAACGTCCTTCGATGTAAGTTTTACAAGCCTAGAGAAGGTAAGCTCGACAGTTTTTCATATTTAGAGAGTCTAAAACAACGTAAAAGGAGACTCTGATGGGGTACCTTTTTCGAAGGTAGTCTAGTCGATTCGAAAAGGGGTAAATTAGCACCGAAAAGATGTCTATTCAAAACCATTTTAATTAGTGTGATAAAGACAAGATTACTCAGAAATTGTTTCATTTTTAAGGAGTCTGAAAAAAGCTTAACTATGGACTCTGTCAGGAATGTTCTTATGGACCACTTTAACGAGAGTGAAAGAATAAGGTCACTCGACGATCTTTTCAATTTTAGGGAGTCTGAAAAGAGCTTAACTATGGACTCTGTGGGGGTTCATTTTTCATAAATTTAGTCCCTCAGGTCCGAAAAAGGGTTAAAATTATGCCTGAGAATACTCTTCCAAAGATTTGAGGCTTCTAGAGTATACCTTTGTTCGTACAATTGACCATCTAGACTGAAAAAGGGGTAAACTATCGCCATATAGACGTGACTTCAAATGTCAGTTTAATGAGCGTGAAAGGCCACAAGATCACTCGACAATCTTTTCATGTTTAGAGGGTCTGAAAAGGGCTTAAAAGAAGACCCGTTATGTTTTGGGAGTCTCGTGGGTGAGGTCAAGAGTGATAAAGAATCATGCAAATGAGGCTCAAAACTTGTAATCAGGAAAAACTAAAAGAACTCCCAGCCTATAGTCATTAGTGATAGCATGGACACCATAATGCAACCGAGATATACCTAGGGCATCCATGTTCTGGTAAACTCTACCACCAAATCGTGACACTTCTAAAGAAACAATGATGGTTCTGTGTTGCAACCTAGTGGGATCGATCCTATGGAAAAGGGATAAAGACAAAAATTAGGGGTGGAAACCTAACTTATATGCTCAAGTTGGCTATCTGAGATTTTTCCCCACGAACCGTCAAAAGTGACTCAAAACTCCAAAAAGTGTCCACATACCCGATCGTAACCTTCCAAAGCAACTCTTGAATCACTCTAAATGGTTTTCAATTCAAGAAAATGATAAGGGGGGGCAAAAAAGTGACAAAAAAGGGGCCAAAAGGTCTATAAATAGAAGCTGGCAACTCATTATCACCATTGTTGATTCAGAAATTGACTCTGGAGAAAACAACCCCCTTTGATAAAAGTGGTGATTCCAGGAGCTACAGTGGACGAAACGACCATCCGTCTGGACCAAGTAAGTATAAACTACCTCCTCTTGCTTTTTAATTCTTTATTTATGCATTTAATTTGGTTTCTTTGGAAGGGCGTCAACCTTTAAAAGGTTGGCCCTAGGTCCACGTCGGTTGTCCTATGACAACCCGCATGTACACTCACTCTGTCTGATGTCAGAGCGTGTGTACACGTGACTATCATCACAATAGCCCGCGTGGACCCTCCCATGAGTGCAAAAAGGTTTAAAAATCAAGGGCTAACCCTCTGAAAATTTTCCCATGTGAAGGATGTATGTTCAATGGAGAGAATGAGAGCACAAAGATATTAGCGCACTAGTTGTGGATGACCCTAACGTTGTGGCGGTATTAATGCAATGTGGCTTGCTCAATTTTTTTCTGTGTCCTTTCATGAGAGCACAACCTAGGATACTGAATGCCTTGGTTGAATACTACACCCTGACACAGAAGCTTTTATGTTAGAGGGGCAGTCACTGGTGCCCACTACAAAGGATATATACTTTTTGACTGGCCTCTCTAGGAGAGGGGAACTAGTCAATTTTCAGACATTTCCTTCGAGGCCTCATAATATATCGAAATTGATAGGCCTTTATTGTGAGGCTGGTATAGACCAATTGAGCTCGCAGGTGCCAATAAGCAGGATCATCGATTTACCACTGTAGGCGATCATGTTGCTTATGGGGCGGATGACTGGTTATGTGGCTCTACATCAGGCGTCCCGTGCATAGATGAACTATGCATTCTAGTGCTTAAATTCCAGATATTTGACTGGAGCACTACACTGTTGGATTGTATGAAGAGGCAGTTGATAGATTGTCGGTTGCGAACGCAGAGGAACTTCGGGTTCGGGACGATTCTATGCTCTTTCTTCTTTCAAAGAATTCATAGTTTATCTCCTCGAGTGGTGGTACAAGGACATTAGGCCTCTCTTCCTGTGTTTTTCATATGGGCAGTGTTGCTACCATGACAGGGTGGTGGAAGGACCAATGAGTCCTTTGATGGTGACTTCTTTGCTTGGTTGTCACAGCATATCCCACCCATAGAGGATTATCCTTATGCTGGGATTGATTTCTCGAGAGATCCCGAGATCCTTGTACCTCCAGGCGAGGAGCGAGGCAAGATGGGTAAGTTTGCATCATTTTTTTTTTTGAAACATATATAATTTTTATGTTGTTTTTCTATATATCATTTTTTTATTCCAGAGT
>JASDQU010818216.1:27259-39346 GCA_032191745.1 Picea mariana
TGTAGCAAGTGCTCCATCTTGGGTATGGGATAGTTGTCTTTCTTGGAGCATTTATTTAGGTTTCTAAAATCAGCGCATAACCTGATCTCACCATTTTTCTTCCTCGGTATCACTAGATTTGCAATCCATTTAGAGTATCTCAGTGGAATTGTGATTTTGGCATCAAGGATCTTTTTGATTTATTTTTCAATTACAGGCAATAAGAGAGGACTAATAGGTCTCAAATTCTATTTGAATGGGATGGTGTCTTTCTCTAGGGGAATCTTATGTTGAATGACATCAGGATTATAGGTTTTCAGATCACTGTATTTCCAGGCGAAAACATCAGCAAATTCCTTCATAATGCTGCAATATTCTGACCTCTGATCAACAGTTAACCTAGTGGATAGATTTATGAATCTAGGATGACTCTAGCTTCCTATATTGTGCTCATGGACAACAGGACCCTTCTCCTTCTTATCAGGTTTGTAGGGGACATCATTTTGGTCAAAAATCTTCTCAAGAGGCACCAAACCCGAGGTATATAATTGTTGGGCAGCTGAACAATATCGTGTTGACCCATTTTTCTCTTCAACTTAGGATTTTTGGATTCCTCTACATTTTGATTTTCCTGGTCAATATGCATATCATAAAATTCATCTACGACCTGGAGAAATCTACTAAGCTCATCATCACCTTCAAAGACTTTCCAATACTTGACATTTTCAGGCAGGGATGGTCTGTATTTGACTTGGATTTCATAGTTCAATCTAGGAGGCATGGGAGGAATGAATAGACTGGTCGAGACAGCAAGGGAATCATCTAGGTGATTCATAGCTTTGGGTATATAAGAAATATCAAAAATGGAAAAAGAGTCTCTGAGTTTCCATACCACATCCCTGTAAGCTTTCAAACTGACATGTTTTTCTTGGAAAGTATTGTTCACTTGTTGTATGATGAGATATGCATCTCCAAACACCTTTAGACCTTTTATTCCCATATCCTTGGTAGCATTTAATCCCAACAACAAAGCCTCATACTCTGCTATATTGTTAGCAGTTTTGAAATCAAGTTTAAAAGACAAATGAATAGCCTCCTTTGAAGGAGAAATAAAAACTACACCTGCACCTGCTGAGTCTTTGGTACTGGCACCATCAAATAACATGCTCTAGATGGGAGTACTCTCTCCATCAATCTACTGATAAGTAGGCTTTGTGAGCTATAAAGGAGCTAGCTGAGAGTCATCTATTTGCAGAATGCATGCCCCAAAGTCCATGTCCAATGCATATATGGGATGATTTACAGAACTCTTATCACTAATGATGTAGGCAAGTTGATTCTCTCTGTAAAGTCTCTTTACCTCTCCTCCAAACACCGGGACTATGGCATACGAAATATCCATATGCAGGGTACCACCTAGAATTTTTCTCCATGAACATGACAAGAGGAGGTTGAACTTGGGTGGGATATCAGCCACTACAACATCCATTACCATGCTTCTCATTGGCAGCTGGGCAAGGTTTATGACAAGGTATTTTATGAGGCTGAGGCATCTGACTTTCCTAGAGTCGAAAGAGAATATATCATGGTAAGGTTTTGTGATGTCAAGCCCAAGCTCATCCATTACTTCTTTAGACATAAGATTGTGTGACGCTCCCGAGTCAAGCAAGCAGTTGTGAAGGATCTTGTCATGGACATTCATGGATATGTAGAAGGGTGGACAAGAATCATCTCGGTCCTCAACCATAGGTCCTATAGTCACTTTGGGCTTGTCATATTGAAGGTTTACATAATCAACAGCTATGGGAATCTTTGGTTGAAGGGACTTTAGGACAACAGACTTGAATATGTCATTCTTCATAAGTTCATTCAATGGCATAGGTATTTTTACCTTCTGAATTTCTAATTCGAAATTAAATGAATATGATATTTTGTCAAAAGGTCTTACCTCTTTAGAGGGAGATTTGAGGGACACCTATTCCTTAGCTTGGGGCTGCAATGGCTTCTACTATTGTTTTGTAGGAGTGGAGATCTTCTTTGCAGGAACAACAGGCTGCTTGGTAGCAACATCTTTCTTTTTTCCAAGGGCAGCAAGCAATGGATTTGAAGAAGTAGTCTTAGATAGTAAATTATAACCTGGCTGATTATCTGTCTGATAAAAATATTCTTCAATGCATGTCTCATTAATCTGCTCATTCATGAGGGCCTCCTCATAATATGTTTGTGTCAAGAAAGAGGAATTAGCATCGTCCTCAAAGAAATTGATGTCATCTTCTTCTTCAACTTCACCATGAGATAGATCCTACTCTTCTTCTAGGACAACATTTTGGAAAGGGGCCCTGATCCTTTGGTCTTCAATGACATTATTGTCTCTCTGAAGGATCTAGACCTACTGGTTGTTCCTTCTATAATGGAATGCATTAGGATTCCTGGGAGCATAGGCATTGGCTCTTTACTTCTTCTTAGTTGTTGACTCTGAATTTTAAGTTTTGACATCTCTGAGGTCAAGCTATCCAACATCTTGGCTATCTTTTCCATTTTGGTATTTGAAGAAGGAGGAGGATTAGCAGATGACTTCTTTCTCAGAAATTTTCTTTTAAATTTTTGGGATGCCACAAGGTTAGATTCAACCTCAAGAGCATCATCTTGCATTAAGGTGAGTGTGGCTGACCTTCTTTCTCTAAGGATTAAGCAAAATTTTGGATCAAAGGTAGAAGAGTAAGTAATCTTTGTTGATGTGTCAGTTGGCTTGATCTCTGTAGGGATCTTGCCGAACATCTTATTGAATCTTTTGGTGAAGTCTGAGACAAATTCACCATTTTCTCTTCTTATATTTCCAAATTCAGTAATATAATACAAAAGGTCTCTTCTTTATCCCCAGTGTTTCAAAAACAGTTCATCTAATTGCTCAATACCTGCCACTAAATTAGCTGGCAGTTCCTTGAACCACTTCCTAGCTTGACCATCCAAGCTATGAACAAAAATTCTGGTCCAAACATCTTCCTCTAAAATGTTAATTTTCTCAGCATAGGCATAGAAATCCTCAATGTGATCTTTAGCAGTATAATCTCTAGATATAGTAAACTTGGGCATGTACTTCTGATAATCTCTTGTTGGCATGGATGACAAGGAATTGGGAAAAACAAGAGGAGCATACCTATTGGCTAAGATCTGTTACATTTTTTTCAAAGTAGTAGCCATGACAATCTTGGGGGTTGATGCAGAGGAAGAAGTTTCTATAGATGATGGTTGAGATGGGACAGGTGGGACTATGGACAATGGTGGCTTTACTTCACTGGGGAATGAAGTGGAAGCACTGGTAGAATGACTACCCTAGAATGTGGTTCCTGAATAAGGTGGGAAACAAGAAGCTCTATAAAACTGGACGAGCAGCAAGGCCAAGTTTTCCTCACCCTTAGAGAAAAGGTCTTCTAAAATATCTTCAAGAATGGGAAAACTAGTATGTGTATAGAAAAAAAATTCTACAGGCTCAATTTGTGAAGAATTCAAGGAAGAGGAAGAGTCCTCTTTTTGGAGTGATTCTACAACTTATTCTCCTAAGTTGGATATAGTAATATGCTTAGAAATGGGATCTATAACATCATAAGAAATTGAAGGCTCATCACCCTTCAATCTTTCTGACTCTATTACAATTTATTGAGAACTAGAAGTTTCAACAGAAGTGGATTCGACAAGAGGTTCTCTAGATACTAATGAATAAGTGCTTCTTGAAATACTTGGTATAGATGCTCTTGTAGATCTGGAAGTTTGTCTTTTCAATGATTTTCCCTTTTTGATGATCTTCTCAGGGTCTAAAACTGGTGTTTCCAGTGGCCTTTCTTGATTTTCTCTGGTATGAGCCCTTCTCAGAGCCACTTCGTTCCAATGGATTTTCTGGATAGATGATGACAACCGAAAATGTGTCCAGACTTTCTCTATCATCAAAGTTGGATCTATGTCATTTCCCAAGGAAGTTGAGCTTCAATCTTCATTCCCCGACAACGATGCCAATTTGTTATCACTCCAGGAAACTCTCATAGGTTGTATCTCAAAGATGCCTGGTAACTTAACTGTTTTTGTAATTATTTATTCAATAATGGGTGTGGGGTTGGATCAATATGAATATCTAAATAACTGGATTGTATCTTCCAGACAATCTATTATATTCACACAGTACAAGGCTTTCAAGAGCTATTATCAGATAGGTTTGTAGATCATGGATAATAAACCAATCAATTAACCAAAACATACATAAAAAATATATATGATCAGTCAACAAACTAGCAGTGGATGCTTATGATTCTTGTTTAATAATCAAAGGTAAGATGGAAATTACCATAGGACATTTAAACAAAGACAAAGAAATGATTTCAACTCATAGGCATAGAATAGAAATGAAAATAAAGTCTGACAATAACAATGAAAGAAGCTTGCAGGTTGAATATATTAAAGAAAGTGTCTTTATCACAATAAAAGTAGAGTCTAGTACTCAAAGTTGAACCCTTGATTCCTCTAATATATTTGGCTTTATAGCCTTTACAAATAGTTTCCAGATCCTAGGATACTAGATCGAATTTTGCCAAAAAAAGAAAATCAATAACTGGCCCAAGAAAATAGGCAAAGATCCTATAAAATAGGTCATTTCCTATCCTTGGGTGATCTTCATGTCGTTAAGATTCTTTGACAAGTGTAGTGAGCCTTCCAAGGCTGATGGAGTTTTATGAGATATGAGAGAAGTCGAAAATGACACTTGTTGACAATCAAACATCTTTATCCCTGAACATAGCTAACCAAGTTTGACCTTTCTGCCTTGTAGAGCATCTCCAAAATCAAAACAGACTCTTGATAAGGATGTCATTAATTATTTTCTATCGATTGGAACTATTCTTGAGGCTTTTGGACAAGGAAAACTTGGATCTGTGCAAAAATATTAACGTTTTTCCCTGTCAGTGCTTTCGGTAGCTAGAATAGACAAAATATGGTCCAATTAGCTACTGAAAGCTCTACTTTCGGTGGCTAATGAACAAACGAAATGTTCGCCTAAGCCACCGAAAGGTTTGTTTTAGTAAAATTATCAAAATTTCAAAATACCTTTTGTCTTAGCTCCAAAATGCCTTAGGGATGATCTTCTAGGGCTTTTGCATCTTGCTCAAAGTCTGTAGGATTGTTGGCTACCTCTGGTTCATTTCACTGAACTGCTACCTCTGCTAGGGTTTCGAGAGTAGCATGTGTTTGAGACTGGTGTTTTGAAGACATAGCTTGTGAACTTAAATCCCTGACCTTTTTCTTCAAGTCCTAAGCTACTCTCCATAAGATGTTGTAATATTTTACAATCTTCTCCTTCTTTTTCTTTTCCTTTATTCTTTCATGTGCTAATATTTCTAAGGCTAAGTTGCTTTCTGCAAAATTGTTCGACAGGGTTTCATATCTGGTTTTAATTACCCTTTCTAGCACTTCTTGTTGAGGTAACTACTTTTTAAGCTTCTTGATTTCCTTTGATTTACTCTGCTTCACTTTTTTTCTAGATGAGGAATCTGTAACTTGTAGTTCTTGTTATTCTTGGGTTGTAGATTATGGAAGATCTTCATACCTTGGTGTGAATGCATTTACATATACTGAATCTTCATGCCCTGTTTCAATCTGGTGATCTTCATCCTCTGAGTCTGTGTAGAGAAGATTAATAATACTCTTGTTCACTAGGTGATCTTCAGCCTTCTCTATCTCACTGCTGAAGTTTAGTTTCTTCTTAGTTTTATTGAGCTTAGAATAAGGTGAGGGATGATTAATTGGAACTGGAGAGATAGCTCTCCTGCTCCTCTTTCCACTTCTGGGAGTAGAAGACTTCTTGGAAGAAGCACTTTTTTTTCCCTTTGGTTGTACATCAGTCTGAAAATCATTCCAGAACAAGAAGTAATTCCATTCTTTGCTTCTTCTCTGCAACAACTCATAAACCAAGAGTTTAATCAAACCATGGTGGGATATCCTGCCTGCAACTTTATTAGGCTTAGCCTTGACCTGATGAGTCATCTTAGATAAGCTTATGTGTAGATAATAGGGTAGATTGAGTGGGCTTCTACCAGTGAAATGATTCATGAGTTTGAAATGGTAAATCATCACCCTATTATATATACCTTCACAAGTTATATAAACCAAAATGGATTTTAATAAATGTTGCTATTTTTCTTCAAGGAAAGACACGGGAATGTCTTTCTTCCATACCAAACCCTTGTGTTCTGGTTTCAAGTAGGAATTGAATTCAACATTCTTTGTGACAGTGGTTTTGAACTAGTTTTCTCCAGTCCTGGGAAGCTCTGTCACCTCATCTATGAGGGCTTCATCCACCTGAAATTCATCTTGACCAATGACTACTTTCCTTCCATCGAAAGTCAGGGCAAAATCTTCTGCCACCTGTTGGTGGGAGCTCTGTAATTTTTTGCAAACATTATAGCAACCTGCGTCCCTAAAAAGTTGGCATACCTCCGAGTGTGATTCAAAGTAACTAATATCGTCTAGCTCCTTCCTCAGAGTTGATCCTCCTTTCTTCATCTGTCACAATGTTCTCGTACACCTACAATTGGAAAATCAGGTTTTGGGGAAAAATTACACAGCGTAGACTTAGGAAGATTTGGCTCGGCTGTGACTGGGACGAGAAGTATGAGGAGTGCATTAGAACGTGGCGTTGATTACAAGGGATGCAAATGAGCGGCTTAAGATTTGAAACAATCATGGTTGATGACTGTAATGATGAGAAGTATGTAACCATGTGTTTTGATGAAACAACGATTTGAAAAGATTCGATATATCATGAAGAGATCAGCTCCTAGTCTCTAAATGGTTTTTTCTCCTGTCTTTTTGGTGGCTAATTGCAATTATAAAACCTCAAACCCGACGATTCAAGAGTGTGAAAGGATGTGCTGAATCCTCCCACGTTCCTATGATTTCAGTGGCTAAAATAACCCTGAATTTCTTTGTTTAAGCTGTTGAAAGGTAAGGATTTCGGTAGCTAAGAAGCACTTTTGAAGAAGCGCCTAAGCCACCGAAACCTGGGATTTGACTTAAATCAAATAAAAGAGAAAAAAAATGTTTTATCTAACTTTATTACATGCATAAAGCCCTAAAAATGAGATTTAAAAATTTAAAAATGTATTTTTTAAATGACCTCCTATCACCTAAAATAAAACAACTTGATTTATTTATTTGAGGAGATAACACACCCAACTCATGGAAATTCACACATTCACCTTGTTCTCAACCAAAAACACATCCAACTTAGTAGATCTCCTTTCTCAATCTGTTACACAGGAGAGTCATATGGAGTTCTTATCAACTCTCTATAAGGAGGATACCATCTCTACATTCTATCTCTGTCTCATATAGGAACCACACACCCAACTCATGGGATCTCTCTTAGGTCGAATCAATCGGTCTGTTTCCTGGAGGATGTCTCATGCAGTTGTAATCATTAGCACTCCCTCTTAGCTAGGGAGGCATCTCCATTAGGCCAAGTATCTCACAGAAGTACTCGAACTTTGTCATTGTTGTAGTCATCAACACTCCTTCTCAACTAGAGAGGTATTCTTCACCAAGCTAGTTTGGTGAAGGTGTCTGCGATCTATTCATGTGTAGGAAGGTACAACACGTGTACTTTTTTCCTCTACATCATGTCTCTGAAAATGATATTTTATCTAAACATGTTTAGATCTATCATGAAACACAATTTTCTCAAAGATCTTCACAAATCTTTGGTTATAATCATAGAATCCATCTCATGATCAACTAAATATTTCAGAAGTTTATGAAGTCGCACTGCTTCGCACACTCAATGATATATACTCTGCTTCTGTGGTATTCAAGGCCAAGGAGCTTTGTTTCTTGCTACAACAAGAAACCATGAAAAACTTCATAGTAAAACAACAACTGAATGTTCTCTTCAGGTCCACTATACTCTATTCTCAATCTATATCGACATATCCCTCAAACTCAAGTTTACACTGGAGGCATATCTCAAGCTGTATCCTATTGTGCCTCATATATATCTCAATACATGTTTTTTAACTGGAGGCATATCGCTTGTGCATAGCATGAATCAAGTATGGTGTTAACCATATACATCATTGATCCAATCAGTTGTGGATCAGTCTCATTTGAATCTTCATCAACCTTTTTTCTTCAAATCCATCACCGTGGATTTGCATTCTGTCATACTGAAATTATTTAATATTCCTACTCTATATTTTCCTTGACTCAAGAAAATATCATCGATCCTCTGGCATACTTCTTCTCCCAATAAGTAGTGCATCATACTCATATCCTTCATCTTGAAATCAGAAGTCAAATCTTACTTGTATCCAACAAAAAATAAGTCATCAAAATCAGGCTCTTGTCACCAACACTGTAATAATATAGATTTAGATCAACAACACTCTTGCTGAAACCCAGACTCATCAAGAATCTATCCATATGATATAGTTTCCAAATCATGGATGGTAGTACGGATGGAAGTGTCTTAGGCCTACTGGATCAAGTGTCTTATCATAGAAAACTCCCTCTATTTGTGATAATCCCCTGGATATAGATCTTGCTTTTTATTTCTCTACACTTCCTTCAGTTGCATGCGTGATCTTATAGATCCACTTGGAAGTCACCACAAACTTCCCTTATGGTCTCTAAACAATATCTTATACATCATTCTTTAAGATATATTGGTATTCCTTTGTTATGGAATCTTCCCATACCTGTTCTCATGTTGTTTCTCCAAGATGAGGCTCATAATCAATGAAGTGGATCATGACTGAAGGATAGCTCGAAAATCATTTTTTCTTTCTTGGGATGTGCCTTGATATGCATGTATGTTTCTCTATCTCCTGTAGAGTGAGCCTAGGTAGGAATTTTATTCCCTACTACAATATCTCTAAACATATCAACTGGAGAAACTGGATCAGTTGGAACAATGTATGTCTCCCTTTGAATTGTTGAAGGGGGAGAAGGTATTGTCTCACTGTCAATATCATTATGATATTCTTTGGATTTTTGAAAGGTTATCTCTTCTTCAAGGACAACATCTCTTCTTGTCTCAATATATCTCTGACCATGGATGTTGATCTGGAATGTCTTCGAAGATTCACAATTATCCCATAAACGTATTGTTTCTCCCTGAAGGGTTTATCTTGGAATTCTTCTCTTTGGGTACATGAAAATACACCGGGCACCCAAATATCCTGAAGTGTTCAATATCGGGCTTCACTCCGGTGAAGGCTTCTTCGAGAGTTAGTTTTTTCAAAGTCTAGTGAGGACTCTTGTTCTGAACATATACCGAGTCATGCATTCTTCTGCCCATAGAATCATATAAATATTTTGATCATGCATTATTGCATTGGTTGCCTTAATGATGGTTCTATTCTTCCTCTTTCTCAAATATTTTTTACTCCCTCTGAAGGATAAACATATACCTTTGTTGTTAACTTGTCTAGAACAAGAAAACAAGAGGAACCAAAACAAGAATATCTCTTAAAGGAGAATAATGAGTACATCTCTATAATGAAAACAATTAAAGGATTGTTGCCACAACTACAACACCTACTTGTAATGTAGCAAAATTTAGAAATATGGGTTAGAGGAATGACAATTACAACAATGAAACCTAGAGTCTTCACTTCCAGTGTGTTGTTCCTATGAATTCACTGCGATCCCTTTGGATCCATGACTTTGGCAAAAGGTTCCTTCCTCCTGCAATTTCCATCATGAAAATAATACAAATAATAAATATATACAAGTGCATACTTGAGGGTGCTGATATGATTTCTCCAATGGATCTCGGCTGATCTTTGTTCTCTAGACATATTCATGAAGAGGGTGGTCATAGTGTCACCTTTTTGTATCACCCACAATAATCCTTCCTTTGAAGTCTTGTCTTCCAGGAACGTGAAGTTTCTTGATCCATCAAGCTTATCTTCCATCATAGTTTTGTTCATTATAATTTTATATTCTTCACAAACCATTGTCAACTGGGATAGAAAACCTAATGGATAGGATAGGATAGCACTTTTAGGTTTTGTTTGAATTATGACTAGAAACAATAATCCTTTGAAATATAAGAGAACACCGGTGAGCTGAAGAGCTCCTTCAATGATTTGCAGAAACCCTAAGTCTAAATTTTTTGTAGAAATTAGGGAAACCCTAGGGCCAAAATTTCAAAATGCTCAGAATTTCACTCTGAGAGTCTCTGTACGTGCACTGGAGGAGGCCTTACAATCGTATGCAAAAATTATCCCCAATGTTCAAGTATTAAGGGCTGAAACACCTCATAATGGAGGGTCGTATGGATTTTCTGGAAACCCTAGGAGGGTCGTACGGTTCTGCAGAAAAGATGGAAGACTAGTAGATGCTTCTGCAATGCATTATTCAAGACCTATGCTCTGATACCATGTTTAGTTTTAAATAATCTATTCTTAAGCATGAATTTCATTCCATTTTATCATTTTACTTATACGATAGACAATTTGGTATAGCAACCAAGATCACAAGAAGAAACACCATGCATAAGTACTCAAGAAGTATCCTGGGAAACCCTTCTCAACAATGGAAGAAAACCCAGCCAATCCTTTTCTATATTCTTCAAGATAAATACCTCCACCACCAAGAAAATCTAGCACACAAAAGGGTTCTCACAAACCCTACAATACTAGCGCCCAAGAGAGGTGTGTACTTTTCCCAAGAAGATGTAGTTGCTGAAATTTCCAAACTTACACTTGAGATATGATTCCTCCTTGGGGAATTTACCTTTATTTATATTAGACTAAACCTGTCAATAGAAGTGTCTATTGGCACAATAGGGTCGACCTCTCTAACTCACAATATAATTAATAATAACCAGATTAATTATCTATTATATTAAGGTGGGGCCAACCTGTACCCTTTACATTACAATTAGGTTTACAGGTAAGTATGAATCTTGAACAATAGAAATGGATCTCATACACCCACTACTGCTCATAGACTAGGGGCACATCCATAGGGATTTACATATCTATAGATCACTACGTCTCACAGGAGAACCACACTCACTCATTCTCAACTACTAGTATCACGTTCACATATGCTCATCCATAGGCATTTCCACTCAACATATCTTCTTTCCCACTGCATTACACAGGAGAGTCATATAGATTTGTCTCATAATGATGCACCCATCTCATGGGAATTCACATGTTCACCTTGTGCTCATCCAGACTCTCGTCCTACTCAAAAGATATCCTTTCTCACTACGTTACATGGGAGAATCATCTGGAGTTCTTCTCAACTCTCTGTAAGGAGGAGGCCATCTCTATGTTCCAGCTCTTTCTCAAATAAGAACCACACACCCAACTCATAGGCTCTCTCACAGGTCGACTCAATCAGTCTATGTCCTAGAGGATGTCTCATGCCACTATAATCATAAACAACCTTCCCATGCCTTTCCTTCACTTTCCTTACCTTTTCATGCCTTTGCTTTCATTTCATTTCCCTCCCTTTCCTTGCCATGCCATACCATTCCATGCCGTATAATGCCATGTATTTCCTTTCCATGTCTTTCCATGCCATGCCTTTCATTTCCATGCCTTTCCATTACATGTCTTTCCTTTCCTTTCCATGCTTTTCCTTTCCTTTCCATGCCATGTCTTACCTTTCCTTCACATTCCATGTCATTCCATTACATGCCTTTCCTTTCCTTACCTTACCTTTCCTTTTTTTTTCCTCACCTTTCCATGCCATGCCATGCCTTTCCATTCCATGCCCTTCCTTTCCTTTACTTGCTATTCCATGTCGTTACATGCCATTCCTTTCCATTCCATGTCATTCCTTGTCTCGTCTTACCTTTCCATGCCTTGTCGTGCCTTGCCTTAACATTCCTTGCCTTGCCTTGCCTTTCCATGACTTTCCATGCCACGCCTTGACTTTCCTTTCCATGCCTTGCATTTCCTTCACATGCCATGCCATTCCTTGCCTTGCCTTACCTTTCCTTTCCTTTCCCTACCTTGACATGCCATGTCATGCCATTCCTAGCCTTTCCTTGCCATGCCATGCCTTGCCTTACCTTTCCATGTCATGCCTTGCCTTTCCATGCCTTTC
>JASDQU010818217.1:36883-47940 GCA_032191745.1 Picea mariana
AGGCTTAGCCTTTGGGAATCCCCAAATTTTGAAATTCTGAAATGCCTTTGAAGATAGGCGTCGGGTCATGGCCCTGGGATACATTGAGGGTGGAGCCAGAAGAAAAGGGAGCTAGCCTCTGGGCCTTGGAGAGTAGGCACATGGTCGTCCCCTATGCATGCAATCTCGACCACTCTCCATTAAGAAAGCAGTTAATGAAAATTGAGCAGGTGGTTGAAACCTCAGCTCAACCCATAAATGGAAGGCGTGGAAGGTCTGGAGTAGTCATCCTGTGGTACCCCTATGGACATGTTCCCTATGAGAGCCATGCCGATCTGAACCAGTGTCAGACAAGAGATTGCGTGCACAGTCTATGATAAGATCATCCACATGTAAAGCCTTAAATGTAATCACTCAGTGACTCTCCTGTTGTCAGGGGCAAATTTCTCTAAGTATATATACTCCATTTTGATATTTTGTAAGGGTCGATGGTAGAGTTACGCTCCCACTTGTAAAGTTTTAACGAGGCCTCTGGCTCTCTGGTTATGCTATGTATTTGAGATTTCTTGTTTAATGAAAGTCAGCCTATTTTCATCTCTTTGTAAACTTTGTGTTAAGACACCCAGAATTGGAAGATCCAGTCGAGGGTGGTGGTGTTGTTGCGATGCAGGTTTGATCACTACAATATCTTCACTAGTTTTAATCAGTTTGTTGTGTTCGATCATCGTGTTTTTGTGGTTGTGTCGTTTAGACATATCTTAGTATCTAAAGCTCCAAGTCTAAGAGGATCTCGTTCTCGAAGCTTTTCCTCCTCGGGTTGTTGGAAGACAGGATGTCCATAGCAAGCCCTTACATATTCTCACTAGCTCTTCCCCCTACTCACCTTTTATATAAAATCACTGACTAAAGTTAGATCAAGACCTCACTTGCCTATGCGTGCCAACCCAGTTTTCTGAGTTAGAACGATATAATCCTGAGACAGTGTCCATTACACCACCCTTAATTTTATTCATTGTGACAATACAAACTGATGGGCACTAGGCTTACCTCTGCCACAATCCAGAGGTGACTTCTGGTGCTAACATTTTTGGCGTCATTGTCGGGGACAAATTTGAATATTTTCCCTTGGATTGAATGACAAAGCTTACTAGTTCTGAAGGTGCATCATAACTTAGTACACCAAAGATTGCTACTGTGCACCTGGCGACTCCACTAGTGTGTCTTCGTTGAGGTGAATCCATTGGTGACTCAATTGTTTCAGCTGTGGATTCCAGAGGCATACATACGAGGTATACTCCCCAGCTACCTTTAGCAACACCTGAAGCTGACCTGGAGAAATTTATCAGAAAGGGAAATACCCCTTGAGAAGGAGCTCCTACTGTTGAACTAGGTATTTCTGATGATTTTCATGGTCCTTTTTTAGAAACTCCATTTGCTGCTTCTCATTCCCCTGTCATACCTTTTGTTGGAGTTTCTCGAACTTTAAATTTTGGGAGTGTTACTATTGAGTTTTCCCCCCCTGGTCTGGTATTGGAGGGAGAAATCCTTGTCACTCCTCTCTCCCCTGAAATTTTACCACGGTTTAGACCCAGCACCTTAGAAGATTTCCCTACTCTGGGTTTTAACACCCCTCCTCCTATTATTGTTGTTACTACATGAAGAGAATCTTCTGCTCCCTCAATCCCTGTAGCCTTTTCTCTAAATCCTCTATTGTTCCCCTTTCCTCCTGGAATCTCAGTTCTAGTCTCTCCTATTTCAACTCTTTCCCCTCCTAGTTATCCTCCACCTATTGTCCCTATGGCAGGACAAAATCCCCTTATGACTAGAATGGAGGCTATTATAGCTTCTAGGTATGCCCCCCTTGTTTTTCCTCAGCCCTTGAATGCCCTCCCAGTGGATGGCTACCTTAAACAGTTACCCAAGTTCACAGGCGAAGGAGACATAACCACAGAAGAACAACTTGAAGCCTTTTACAGTTTTACAGATCATCATGTCATCATGCATGCAGATGTATGGATGAGGATTTTTGTTCATAGCCTTGAAGGCGAGGCTAGGAAATGGTTTAGGGCCTTGCCCCCTGGATCTATCAATGGAATTGATGCTTTGGATAGTGTCTTCTTGAGACAATGGGGGGATAAAAAGGATTTCATGTATTATATCACAGAGTTTGGATCCCTAAAGAGAAAAGAGAGAGAATTTGTCTCTGACTTCTCCAAAAGGTTCAACAAGATGTACAATAATATTCCTGCTAAGATAAAGCCTACAAAGGCTTCAGCCAAAATTACTTATGCAATTGATTTTGACCCCGATTTCTGCCTCCTGTTGAGGGAAATAAGAGACACTTCCCTGGCTCACATGCAGGATGCGATTGTGGAAGTAGAGTCTAATGTATTGGTTGTTGACCAACTCAGAAATAAGACTGATAGAGATATACCCAGGAAGAGATCTGAAGCCTCCACATCTGATTCCTCTACCCTCCCCCCTCAAATGGATGAAGTAACCAAGATACTAAAATCGCTTTCGGCTAGGATGGAAAGGTTGGAGCTAGAAGGGAAGCCAATGTACATAAATCCCCAAAATGTTGACAACAGAGGCAATTTCAGGAGGTTGAATAAAAATGTGCCTCATATTATGCCAAGGGAACAAAGGAACAGAGATAGGTATGATCACAAGATTCAAACCCCTCTCCAAAATAACCCGTTTGATGATGAGGAGAGGGAAGAAGAAGAACTTGATGCTGAAATTCATTGTATTGGAGACACCTCCCCTTTTCCCCATTTAACCCAGTCTACCTACGAGGAGTTCCTTATGAAAATTCAAGTAAATAAGCTAAGTAAGGGGGATAAATCAAATAATATCAGTCCCAATAAATATAACCTCAGGTCAAAGAAGAAAGAAGGGAAGCCTGACACCCATGCTCAGCCCCTCGTAACAAAAAATCCTGCTAAAGATGCAGTGAACTGTAGCAAGGAAAGGAATGCTCAAAATCTCTCGCCAATAGCCAAAGACCATGTCTCAGAGGTAAGGGAAACTCAAAAGCCTCCTTCCTCCTTTAACTTTGAGCATGAAATTCAGAAAATCAGAATTCCTGTGCCCATTTTAGAGCTAGTCAAACATGAAGATTTCAAAAGTTCCCTCTCTAAGCTACTTCAGTTCGAACCATCCCGCCTTTCCATAGACTCAGTAAATATCCAATATGAAAATCCAGAGGTCATCCTAGGTCCTATGGTAGAATATAGAGATGATTCATCCCCTCCCTTCTACACATCCTTGAACATACATAATAAGGTGATGCATAACTATCTGATGTATTCTGGGGCATCTCATAATATCATGCCCAAAACCGTCATGGAAGAATTGGGACTAGAAGTCACAAAGGCTTACCATGATTTGTATTCCTTTGACTCTAGGAGGGTGCAATGTCTTTGGGTTATCAAATATTTGGTTGTAACCTTGTTTCAGCTTCCCATGAAAAGTGTGGTCATGGACATTGTGGTAGTTGATGTTCCCCCCAAGTTTAGCATGTTGTTGTCAAGATCATGGATAAAGAGACTTGGGGGAACCTTGCAAATGGACCTCACATATTCTACTATTCTGGTGTTTGGAGGTGAGCAGAGGAGACTGTACAGAGAATCTCAGTTGGCCTACATCATCAGTGATGAAGCTGATCCTACCAATCATCCCATCTTTTCCCTTGATATTGATTTGGGATCCATCTTGTTGCAACTCACCAACACCCCTGAGACTCCTCTTCAAATCAGAAAACAACCTGTTCCCTTTCATGAAGTACCTCTCCCAACTACTACTGTGTGGAAAATTTTCTTCGACAAAGCTTCTTCTAGAGAAGGTGTTGGTTTTGGGGTAGTCCTTGTTTCCCCTGCTCAGGAAACTATATCTCTGTCATAAAAATTAGAATTTGAAGCTACCAATAATGTGGCAGAGTATGAATGTCTTGTCTCGGGCTTAAGGGCTACAAAGGACATGGGGATTAAAGAGATAGCTATGTTTGGAGATGCTGAGTTGATTACCCAGCAGATCAGAAATATTTGTCAGGCCAAACACCCTCGGTTTAGGAGCTACAGAAATGAATCCTAGCACCTCATCGATGGTTTTTTCCTAGATTTCAATATTTCATTTATTCCAAGAGAAGAAAACATTGTGGCTAATTCAACAAGTAATTTCAGAGTCCCTCTGCCACCCAAACTCAGGTATGATACAGAAGTGAAATACAGGCCCTCCATACCTAACAATGTCAAGCATTAGAAGGTTTTTGAGGATGATCTTGAAATCAAGAGATTCCTAGAGACTGTCGAGGAGTTTTCAGCATTGCACATTGATCAAGACCCTGCTTCTGAAGCCAATCCTTATGCTGGTGACCTTCTGAACAATATTGTTGATCATCATATTATTCAACTACCTAGAAATCACATTCCAAAGGGACAGGTTCCTTTAGAAAGGATTTTCTATAGAAATTATGTGGCGATAAAGGGAAAAATTTCAAATGATGATGTTGATGCAACTGAGTGTAACATTGGCATGGAGGAGGAGTCAAAGTTTGTTAGATTGTCAAGCAGATTGACAAGAGAGAAAAGGGATGAGTATGTTGAGTTATTAAAGGAATTTGCTGATGTATTTGCATGGACTTATGAAGACCTCAAAACATATGACACAACTATCATCGAGCATAATATCCCACTGAAAGACGAGGCTAATCCATTTAGGCAGAAATTAAGACAAATAAATCCTATGATATTGCTTATCATGGAGAGAGAGGTGAAGAAACTTTTGGATGCCCAAATCATTGTCCCTTTAAGATATTCTGAATGGGTGGCCAACCTGGTCCCGGTTAGAAAAAAGAATGGAGAAATCAGACTCTGTGTTGATTTTAGGAATCTGAACAAGAGTTCAAAGAAGGATAACTACCCTATTCCAAAAATGGAACACATATTACAAAGGGTAACTGGCGCATCAAGGACGTCCATGATTGATGGCTTTTTGGGCTACAATCATATCTCGGTCTTGCCTGAGGACAGAGAAAAAATGGCCTTCACCACTCCTTGGGGTTACGTTCATGTATGCCAAGATGCCCTTTGGATTGATGAACGCAGGGGAAGCCTTTTATAGAGCCATGGATATCACTTTCGTCGGAGAAAAGGACAAGTTTGTGGTTATCTATCTGGATGATATTACAGTCTTCTCCAGATCAGATAAAGAGCATTGTGAGCATTTAAAAAGGGTTTTCTTGAAATGTAGGAAATTTGGTCTCTCCTTAAACCCCAAGAAATCATTGTTTTCCATGAAGGAGGGAAAGTTGTTGGGCCACATAGTATCAGCTGAGGGAATGAAGATCGATCCCAATAGGGTGGAAGCAATCCAAACATTATCACTCCCAAGGTCCAGGAAGGAAGTCCAGTCTTTTCTGGGCAAGATTAATTTTCTAAGGAGGTTTGTTTCAAATTTTTCTGAATTGGTAAAACATATCACAACCATGCTCAGGAAGGGGAATGAATTAAAGTGGATTGCTAAGCCCAAAGAATCCTTCATCCAGATTAAGAAAGCATTGACTGAAGCACCTATGCTGATCAACGCCGATTATTCTAAGGATTTTTTGATCTTTTCTTTTGCTTCTCCTGATACAATGGCAACAGTTTTGTTGCAGAAGAACGTCAAAGGGATAGAACAACCTATTTCATTTTTCAGAAGAGTGTTGAGAGATGAAGAGATCAGATATGACATCATGGAGAAGCAAGCCTATGCCTTAGTGAAAGCTCTCAAAACTTTTAGGGTCTACGTTCTGCATTCAAAAATCATTGCATATATCCCTTCAGCCTATGTGAAGGACATTCTTGTTCAGCCAGACATAGACAGGAAAATGAGAAAATGGATTGCCAAAATCCTTGAGTTTGATCTGGAAATAAAGACCACCAAGCTAGTTAAAGGGAAAGGTTTAGCCAAGTTGTTGGCTGAATCTAATTGTAGAGCCTTGGAGGTTAATTTCATCAATGTTTTCTCAGAAAATCAGCAAGCTGAATTATCCAACAAAGGTTCTCAGGATAGCTTACCATTAGCAGAGTGCACCTGGTATGGAGACATTATATATTTTCTGCAAGAATTAAGGCCTCCTAACAAAATGGTGAAAATCAAGGAAAGAGATTTAAAGCTCAAAGCAGTCAGATATTGCCTTGTTGACCAGGTCTTGTATTGGAAAGACCCTCTAGGAGTGCTTCTGAGATGTCTAGACCCACAGGAGGCCCAAAGGATTATGTTTGAGTTTCACAGCAGCCTGTGTGGAGAACACCATTTCTGGAAGACCACATCCTACGAAATTCGCAGGGTTGGGTACTACTGGCCCACTTTATTCACGGATGTCTACAGAAATATTAGAGCCTGCATCAAATGTCAAAAATTCTCAAGAAAGCAGCAACTCAAATCTTTTCCACTAAATCCTGTAGTAGCTTCAGGACCCTTTCAGCAATGGGGGTTGGAATTCATTGGGGAGATTTATCCTCCTTCAAGTGGTTAGCACAGGTGGATCCTAACTGCCAAAGACTATTTCACCAAGTGGTTAGAAGCTATCCCCACGAGGAGTGCTTCTCACAAGGTAATTATCAACTTCTTATAGGATATCATAGCGAGGTTTGGCTGTCCTAACAAAATTATCATTGATAATGCTGCATCCTTCAAGTTTGAGCCATTGATTAAGTTCTATGACCATTTTGGGATTTCATTAATTAACTCCACTCTTTATTATCCCCAAGGCAATGGATTGGTAGAGTCTTCTAACAAGAGTTTGATCAAGCTCATTAAAATATTGTTAGAAGACAATAAGAAGGCCTGGGATTCAAACTCAAATTCGCTCTGTGGGTTGATCGAGTGACAACAAAGAGGTCCCTAGGCATCTCTCCTTTCCAACTTGTTTATGGGGAAAAAAATGTTTTTCCTTCTCATTTGGCTCTACCTGTAGCAAAATTCTTTCAGGATTATCAAGGAGATCCCAACAATATGATAAGAAGGATTCATCAATTGGTGGAGGTCCAACAGACTAGAGAGCAGGTGATGGACAGAGCTCATGACCTTCAGCAAAGAATCAAGTAAGCCTTTGACAGAAAAGTGAGGAAAGAATATTTCCAGCTGGGAGATCTAGTGCTCAAATGGGATGCACCCAGAAAGGATAGAGGAAAGCATAGCAAGTTTGAAGCCCTCTAGATCGAGCCCTTCAAAATATCTGAAGTATGTTTAAATAATACTTACAGATTGCGGGATTTGGAGGGCAATGAGGTTTTTAATGGCCCTATGAATGGGCATTTCCTAAAGAAGTGCTTTATTTGAGCCACAAATGGCTCCCTTGTATTTGCAAATATTGTTTTCCCCTTTTTTCTCTCAGTTTTAATAAAGACTTCATAACCCAACAGAAAGACACTGGAGTTGCGCATTCTTGGCAATTTGCAGGGAGCATGCCATCTGCCATGGATCCTAATGTTATCACATAATCCTGTCAGTACCTTGGGGGTCTACGTTTTATGCCTGTGTCTATAATTTTCTCATCTTTCCCCCTTCTGCAAACCTGATCATGGTTGTCTCATCCCTCCTGGCATGAATTTTTATTTAATTCGTCGTCGTCTTTTCAATTGATCGATTTTTCCCTGTCAATATGCCTGAAAGAGCTCATTCCTAAATTCCTCTATCTCTTCTAAATGGTTGATCCCTCCTCCTTCTACCTCCATCACTTAACCTTTTCCTTCCTAAACTTAAGTCTGATCGGCCATGTCTCCATTTTCACTATCCACTGCATTGAGAGCAGTGGAACAGTGACCCAAATCAAGCGAGAGGGAAAAGATCATTTTGCAGTGAATAGGATCCATCGATGGAGCAGATCAAAGGTCATCAGGTAGTTGGATCTGTGAAGTTGCCTGAAGTTTAGTTCCAGGCTAGAGGCCTAAGATCAAAGGTCCCAAGGTGCCGAAATAATCAAAATCGTCCAATCGAAAGGGGCGCATGTCAGCTAATCTGAGTGTCGCGATTTCGCAACTTGAGGTCTCAAGCATGGAGCACATCACAAACACTTGTGTCTCGAAATGTCGATCGACTATGCGCTGAAGTGTCAATTCCCCAGGAAGGTCTAGCACCAGGACATAGCCAAAGGCCATATGGCGGAACAAAAGGGAGGGGGGTAACATAAGTTTATCCCCACCACGATTTCGACTACTGGGAATTTGAAAGGCGAGGGGTCGCTCCTCCCATTGTATTGGGAATCAACGATATGCGAAATGTGAAAGTGCCTCTGGGTTGGGCCTACGGTCCTAGCGCCCGGTCACAAGGTAACAAGGCTGGAAAGAGGAGGCTAGTTGAACTTAAGCACTCATTGAGCGGCAGGCGATCATGGCCATTTAATGGAATGAGCTTGGCCATCGTTTTTGAAGGTAGATCTAACTGTTGATTTGGGTGGGCAATTTCGTGAAATTGCATGCTGGGAGCTCTTAAGCTTAGCCTTTGGGAATCCCCAAATTCTAAAATGTTGAAATGCCTTTGAAGATAGGCATCGGGTCATGGCCCTGGGATACATTGAGGGTGGAGCTAGAAGAAAAGGTAGCTACCCTCTAGGCCTTGGAGAGCAGGCACATGGTCGTCCCCTAGGCATGCAATCTCGGCCACTCTCAATGAAGAAAGCAGTTTATGAAAATTGAGCAGGTGGTTGAAACCTCAACTCAGCCCATAAATGGAAGGCATGGAAGGTTTGGAGCAGACAGCCCATGGTACCCCTGTGAGAGCCATGTCGATCTGAACCAGTGTCAGACAGGAGATTGCGTGCATAGTCTATGAGA
Organism: Picea mariana; assembly: GCA_032191745.1. Lineage (NCBI taxonomy): Eukaryota > Viridiplantae > Streptophyta > Pinopsida > Pinales > Pinaceae > Picea > Picea mariana. Next base: position 45,685 of record JASDQU010818217.1, read on the forward strand.
AGATCATGCACACGTAAAGCCTTAAATTTAATCGCTCAGCGACTCTCCTGCTGTCAGGGGTGAATTGATCTGAGTATATATACTCCATTTTGATATTTTGTAAGGGTCGATGGTAGAGCTACGCTCCCGCTTGTAAATTTTTAATGAGGCCTCTGGTTCTCTGGTTATGCTATGTATTTGAGATTTATTGTTTAATGAAAGTCAACCTATTTTCATCTCTTTGTAAACTCTGTGTTAAGACACTTGAAATTGGAAGATCCAATTGAGGGTGGTGGTGTTGCTGCGATGCAGGTTTGATCACTGCAATATCTTCACCAGTTTTAATCAGTTTCCTGTGTTACATTTTCCCCTCTTATACTGAGTAGCTTGGAATTGGAGGCTTCATTCGATCTGTTACAACAACATTGTGATGTTGGTTCGATCATCGTGTTGTTGTGGTTGTGTCGTTTAGACATATCTTAGTTTCTGAAGCTCCGAGTCCAAGAGGATCTCATTCTTGAAGTTTTTCCTCCTCATGTTGTTGGAAGACCAGATGTCCATAGCAGGCCCTTACATATTCTCACCAGCGCTTCCCGCTACTCACCTTTTATAGCAAATCACTGACTAAATTTAGATCAAGACCTCACTTGCCTATGCATGCCAACCCAGTTTTCTGAGTTAGAACGATATAATCCTGAGACAGTGTCCATTAGACCACCCTTAATTTTATTCATTGTGACAATAAAAACTGATGGGTACTAGGCTTACCTCTGCCACAATCCAGAGGTGACTTCTAGTGCTAACAGTACCTAGTGGTAATGGCATGTCAGGATCTCCTATGAAGTCGATCCCTGTGTAAGGGTAGTCATCCAGAGCTATGACCCGTTGTCTCCACTAGAAGAAGAAATCATCATTGTAGGGTGTGGGCACCCTACCTCCCCTCTGTCGTCTCATCACCTTGGTCCACCATGCCATGGCTGGATCGTGAGGTCCACATGGAATGATATCAAATCTAGGTCCCAAACCCAAAACCCGCTCGAAGAAAAAGCTACACGAGATAGAAGCGAACCTGAAGTTCATCTTACTACCATGTTTACATTCTATCAACTGGCTCTTCATGTTAGCCAGTAATGAGGTGCACCAATCATACATCGTGAGTCTCAAGCACTCTATTGAGTAGAACATAAGTGGCTTCAATTCCTGGTGCAAAGAGGTTGATCGCGTGATCCATGTCAAAACAAGGATAACAATCTTGAGGCTTAGATTGTTTATCTCCCGAGTGGGGAGTTGATTCTCGACCTTCTCGGTCCCTGCAATGCAATGAGAATCTATGTATTCCTCTATTTTCATACCGCTCCTAGCTCCCTAGGCTTTAAGGTTGACCACCTCACCTCGATGCGACAACCCTGTCAAGAAATAAATGTCCTCGACTTCAATCCTTAATGGTTTCCCATCAAGGTTGAAGCTCTCACTATATGGATCCTAGTAATCCATGAGCAACTGTAGCAATATCACTTGGGCCCTCATCCCTTTAGGAGCCTGAAACTTACACAACCTGCATATTTTCAAGGCCATTTGGTCCCCTGGATCTCTCTCCATGGCAACATCTACCTCCTCATGTTCCCTTTCCCTCCACTCTAGCACCATCCTATAAGAGAAAAACCCTTTTTTGAGTTAGCAACCACTAAAAAACAATGTTTACAGACATATACATGGGTTGCAGTGTTCACAGTCGCGAATAGCGTTGAGTATACACTAGATGTCTTTTAGAAAACCATGTATAATCATGCATATACGCGACCCGATGAACGGTAGCCCCTGTACACCTAAATATTTAATTTGCACCCTCAATAGTTTAAAAATTGGAGCCTAATTACAAAATCTAATCCATGAAAATAAAGAGGAGGGGAAGACGAATTACCTAGTCCAGATTGTCGTTGATTCTGTCACTTGTAGCTCCCGCAATCACCAGTTGAAGTTTGGAGGTAATTTGGTCCAAAATCCACTATTTGGGTAAAAAATACAAATGGTATAGTAAATTTTGTTTTTTTTACTATTTAAAGCAAATTTTTACCCACTTTGCATAGTTTCGGACAATATTTTCACCTAATGGACTAATACGATAGTGGATTGAGTTGGTTTTTGTATTTTTATCCAGGGATTCTTGTGATTTTCAGTGTTATGTCTCCCGTTCATAACTTTGGACATGTATTGTCGCTACCTAGCGTACATGATAGTGATCCATTGCATCATGCACACTTGCATCGTCCTATGACT